>CM053147.1:130457419-130622603 GCA_028571685.1 Heterohyrax brucei | reverse complement strand
ATAGAGTTGCGAGTACTTAGCACTGTGAAAACAGCACTTTCGCAGAAAGAAATCAACTTCTCTAAGACCGGGAAACAGTGAACAGAGAATGTATGAGTTTCTCAAGATTGGTAACAGATAGAAACAAGAGAAAGTACACAGTGATTGATCTACCTAGAGAAGTTACAGAGGTTTACACAGAGATATCCAAGTGTAACTCCAAGAAAATAAGAGAGACTTAGAAAACTGGTAAAACCTACATTGTTGATAGAGTTGGGAGTACTTAGCACTGTGAAAACAGCACTTTCGCAGAAAGAAAACTAGTTCTCTAAGACCGGGAAACAGTGAACAGAGAATGTATCAGTTTCTCAAGATTTGTATCAGATAGAAACAAGAGAAAGTACATAGTGATTCATCTACCTAGAGAAGTTTCAGAGGTTTACACAGAGAATTCCAAGTATAAGTACAAGAAAATAAGAGAGACTTAGCAAACTGGTAAAACCTACATTGTTGATAGACTTGGGAGTACTTAGCACTGTGAAAACAGCACTTTAGCAAAAAGAAATCTACTTCTCCAAGACCAGGAACCAACGAACTGAGAATGTATGTGTTTGTCAAGATCGGTAACAGATAGAAACAAGAGAAAGTGCACAGTGATTCATCTACCTCGAGAAGTTACAGAGGTTTACACAGAGAATTCCAAGTATAAGTACAAGAAAATAAGGAGACTTAGAACACTGGTAAAACCTACATTGTTGATAGAGTTGGGAATACTTGGCACTGTGAAAAAAGCACTTTCGCAGAAAGATTTCTACTTCTCTAAGACCGCGAAACAGTGAACAGAGAACGAATGAGTTTCTCAAGACTGGTAACATATAGAAACAAGAGAAAGTCCACAGTGATTCATCTACCTAGAGAAGTTACAGAGGTTTACACAAAGAATTCCAAGTATAAGTACAAGAAAATAAGAGAGACTTAGAAAACTGGTAAAACCTACATTGTTGATAGAGTTGGGAGTAGTTAGTACTGTGAAAACAGCACTTTCGCCTATAGAAATCAACGTCTCTAAGACCGGGAAACAGTGAACAGAGAATGTATGAGTTTCTAAAGAGTGGTAACAGATAGAAACAAGAGAAAGTACACAGTGATTCATCTACCTAGAGAAGTTACAGAGGTTTACACAGAGTATTCCAAGTACAAGTACAAGAAAATAAGAGAGACTTAGAAAACTGGTAAAACCTACATTGTTGAGCGAGTTGGGAGTACATAGCACTGTGAAAACAGCACTTTCGCACAAAGAAATCTATTTTTCTAAGACCGCGAAACAGTGAATAGAGAATGTATGTGTTTCTCAAGAATGGTAACAGATAGAAATAAGAGAAAGTACACAGTGATTCATCTACCTAGAGAAGTTACAGAGGTTTACACAGAGAATTCCAAGTATAAGTACAAGAAAATAAGAGAGACTTAGAAAACTGGTAAAACCTACATTGTTGATAGAGTTGGGAGTACTTAGCGCTGTGAAAACAGCACTTTCGCAGAAAGAAATCTACTTCTCTAAGACCGGGAAACAGTGAACAGAGAATGTATGAGTTTCTCAAGACTGGTAACACATAGAAACAAGAGAAAGTACACAGTGATTCATCTACCTAGAGAAGTTACAGAGGTTTACACAGAGAATTCCAAGTATAAGTACAAGAAAATAAGAGAGACTTAGAAAACTGGTAAAACCTACATTGTTGATAGAGTTGGGAGTACTTAGCACTGTGAAATCAGCACTTTCGCAGAAAGAAGTCAACTTCTCTAAGACCGGGAAATAGTGAACAGAGAATGTATGAGTTTCTCAAGATTGGTAACAGATAGAAACAAGAGAAAGTACACAGTGATTGATCTACCTAGAGAAGTTACAGAGGTTTACACAGAGAAATCTACGTGTAACTCCAAGAAAATACGAGAGACTTAGAAAACTGGTATAACCTACATTGTTGATAGAGTTGGGAGTACTTAGCACCGTGAAAACAGCACTATCGCAGAAAGAAATCTACTTCTCTAAGACCGGGAAACAGAGAACAGAGAATGTATGAGTTTCTCAAGACTGGTAACAGATAGAAAGAAGAGAAAGTACACAGTGATTGATCTACCTAGAGAAGTTACAGAGGTTTACACAGAGAAATCCAAGTACAAGTACAAGAAAATAAGAGAGACTTAGAAAACTGGTAAAACCTACATTGTTGATAGAGTTGGGAGTACTTAGCACTGTGAAAACAGCACTTTCGCAGAAAGAAATCTACTTCTCTAAGACCGGAAAACAGTGAACAGAGAATGTATGAGTTTCTCAAGACTGGTAACAGATAGAAACAAGAGAAAGTACACAGTGATTCATCTACCTAGAAAAGTTACAGAGGTTTACACAGAGAATTCCAAGTATAAGTACAATAAAATAAGAGAGATTTAGAAAACTGGTAAAACCTGCATTATTGATAGAGTTGCGAGTACTTAGCACTGTGAAAACAGCACTTTCGCAGAAAGAAATCAACTTCTCTAAGACCGGGAAACAGTGAACAGAGAATGTATGCGTTTCTAAAGAGTGTTAACAGAAAGAAAGAAGAGAAAGTCCACAGTGATTCATCTACCTAGAGAAGTTACAGAGGTTTACACAGAGAATTCCAAGTATAAGTACAAGAAAATAAGAGAGACTTAGAAAACTGGTAAAACCTACATTGCTGATAGAGTTGGAAGTACTTAGGACTGTGAAAACAGCACTTTCTCAGAAAGAAATCTACTTCTCTGAGACCGGGAATCAGTGAATAGAGAATGTATGAGTTTCTCAAGATTGGTAACAGATAGAAACAAGAGAAACTACACAGTGATTCATCTACCTAGAGAAGTTACAGAGGTTTACACAGAGAAATCCAAGTGTAACTCCACGAAAATAAGAGAGACTTAGAAAACTGGTAAAACCTACATTGTTGATAGAGAGGGGAATACTTAGCACTGTGAAAACAGCACTTTCGCAGAAAGAAATCTACTTCTCTAAGACCGGGAAACAGGGAACAGAGAATGCATGAGTTTCTCAAGATTGGTAACAGATAGAAACAAGAGAAAGTACACAGTGATTCATCTACCTACAGAAGTTACAAAGCTTTACACAGAGAAATCCAAGTGTAACTCCAAGTAAATATGAGAGACTTAGAAATCTGGTAAAACCTACATTGTTGATAGAGTTGGGAGTACTTAGCACTGTGAAAACAGCACTTTCGCAGAAAGAAGTCTACTTCTCTAAGACCGGGAAACAGTGAACAGAGAATGTATGAGTTTCTCAGACTGGTAACAGATAGAAACAAGAGAAAGTACACAGTGATTCATCTACCTCGAGAAGTTACAGAGGTTTACACAGAGAATTCCAAGTATAAGTACAAGAAAATAAGGAGACTTAGAACACTGGTAAAACCTACATTGTTGATAGAGTTGGGAATACTTGGCACTGTGAAAAAAGCACTTTCGCAGAAAGATTTCTACTTCTCTAAGACCGCGAAACAGTCAACAGAGAATGTATAAGTTTCTCAAGATTGGTAACAGATAGAAACAAGAGAAAGTACACAGTGATTCATCTACCTAGAAAAGTTACAGAGGTTTACACAGAGAATTCCAAGTATAAGTACAAGAAAATAAGAGAGGCGTAGAAAACTGGTACAACCTACATTGTTGATAGAATTGCGAGTACTTAGCACTGTGAAAACAGCACTTTCGCACAAAGAAATCTACTTCTCTAAGACCCGGAAACAGTGAACAGAGAATGTATGTGTTTCTCAAGACTGGTAACAGATAGAAACAAGAGAAAGTACACAGTGATTCATCTACCTAGAGAAGTTACAGAGGTTTACACAGAGAATTCCAAGTATAAGTTCAAGAAAATAAGAGAGACTTAGAAAACTGGTAAAACCTACATTGTTGATAGAGTTGGGAGTAATAAGCACTGTGAAAAGAGCACTTTCGCAGAAAGAAACCTACTTCTCTAAGACCGGGAAACAGTGAACAGAGAATGTATGAGTTTCTAAAGAGTGGGAACAGATAGAAACAAGAGAAAGTACACAGTGATTCATCTACCTAGAGAAATTACAGAGGTTTGCACAGAGGATTCCAAGTATAAGTACAAGAAAATAAGAGAGACTTAGAAAACTGGTAAAACCTACATTGTTGATAGAGTTGGGAGTACTTAGCACTGTGAAAACAGCACTTTCGCAGAAAGAAATCTACTTTTCTAAGACCGGGAAACAGTGAACAGAGAATGTATGAGTTTCTCACGACTGGTAACAGATAGAAACAAGAGAAAGTACACAGTGATTCATCTACCTAGAGAAGTTACAGAGGTTTACACAGAGAATTCCAATTATAAGTACAATAAAATAAGAGAGATTTAGAAAACTGGTAAAACCTGCATTATTGATAGAGTTGCGAGTACTTAGCACTGTGAAAACAGCACTTTCGCAGAAAGAAATCAACTTCTCTAAGACCGGGAAACAGTGAACAGAGAATGTATGAGTTTCTCAATACTGGTAACAGATAGAAACAAGAGAAAGTACACGGTGATTCATCTACCTAATGAAGTTACAGAGGTTTACACGGAGAAATCCAAGTGTAACTCCAAGAAAATAAGAGAGACTTAGAAAACTGGTAAAACCTACATTGTTGATAGAATTGGGAGTACTAAGGACTGTGAAAACAGCACTTTCGCAGAAAGAAATCTACTTCTCTAAGACCAGGAACCAGTGAACAGAGAATGTATGAGTTTCTCAAGATTGGTAACAGATAGAAACAAGAGAAAGTACACAGTGATTGATCTACCTAGAGAAGTTACAGAGGTTTACACAGAGATATCCAAGTGTAACTCCAAGAAAATAAGAGAGACTTAGAAAACTGGTAAAACCTACATTGTTGATAGAGTTGGGAGTACTTAGCACTGTGAAAACAGCACTTTCGCAGAAAGAAAACTAGTTCTCTAAGACCGGGAAACAGTGAACAGAGAATGTATCAGTTTCTCAAGATTTGTATCAGATAGAAACAAGAGAAAGTACATAGTGATTCATCTACCTAGAGAAGTTTCAGAGGTTTACACAGAGAATTCCAAGTATAAGTACAAGAAAATAAGAGAGACTTAGCAAACTGGTAAAACCTACATTGTTGATAGACTTGGGAGTACTTAGCACTGTGAAAACAGCACTTTAGCAAAAAGAAATCTACTTCTCCAAGACCAGGAACCAACGAACTGAGAATGTATGTGTTTGTCAAGATCGGTAACAGATAGAAACAAGAGAAAGTGCACAGTGATTCATCTACCTAGAGAAGTTACAGAGGTTTACACAGAGAATTCCAAGTATAAGTAGAAGAAAATAAGAGAGACTTAGAAAACTGGTAAAACCTACATTGTTGAGCGAGTTGGGAGTACATAGCACTGTGAAAACAGCACTTTCGCACAAAGAAATCTACTTTTCTAAGACAGCGAAACAGTGAATAGAGAATGTATGTGTTTCTCAAGACTGGTAACAGATAGAAATAAGAGAAAGTACACAGTGATTCATCTACCTAGAGAAGTTACAGAGGTTTACACAGAGAATTCCAAGTATAAGTAAAAGAAAATAAGAGAGACTTAGAAAACTGGTAAAACCTACATTGTTGATAGAGTTGGGAATACTTAGCGCTGTGAAAACAGCACTTTCGCAGAAAGAAATCTACTTCTCTAAGACTGGGAAACAGTGAACAGAGAATGTATGAGTTTCTCAAGACTGGTAACAGATAGAAACAAGAGAAAGTACACAGTGATTCATCTACCTAGAGAAGTTACAGAGGTTTACACAGAGAATTCCAAGTATAAGTACAAGAAAATAAGAGAGACTTAGAAAACTGGTAAAACCTACATTGTTGATAGAGTTGGGAGTACTTAGCACTGTGAAAACAGCACTTTCGCAGAAAGAAGTCAACTTCTCTAAGACCGGGAAATAGTGAACAGAGAATGTATGAGTTTCTCAAGATTGGTAACAGATAGAAACAAGAGAAAGTACACAGTGATTGATCTACCTAGAGAAGTTACAGAGGTTTACACAGAGAAATCTAAGTGTAACTCCAAGAAAATACGAGAGACTTAGAAAACTGGTAAAACCTACATTGTTGATAGAAAGAGGAGAACTTAGCACTGTGAAAACAGCACTTTCGCAGAAAGAAATCTACTTCTCTAAGACCGGGAAACAGTGAACAGAGAATGCATGAGTTTCTCAAGATTGGTAACAGATAGAAACCAGAGAAAGTACACAGTGATTCATCTACCTACAGAAGTTACAAAGCTTTACACAGAGAAATCCAAGTGTAACTCCAAGAAAATATGAGAGACTTAGAAATCTGGTAAAACCTACATTGTTGATAGAGTTGGGAGTACTTAGCACTGTGAAAACAGCACTTTCGCAGAAAGAAGTCTACTTCTCTAAGACCGGGAAACAGTGAACAGAGAATGTATGAGTTTCTCAGACTGGTAACAGATAGAAACAAGAGAAAGTACACAGTGATTCATCTACCTCGAGAAGTTACAGAGGTTTACACAGAGAATTCCAAGTATAAGTACAAGAAAATAAGGAGACTTAGAACACTGGTAAAACCTACATTGTTGATAGAGTTGGGAATACTTGGCACTGTGAAAAAAGCACTTTCGCAGAAAGATTTCTACTTCTCTAAGACCGCGAAACAGTGAACAGAGAATGTATAAGTTTCTCAAGATTGGTAACAGATAGAAACAAGAGAAAGTACACAGTGATTCATATACCTAGAGAAGTTACAGAGGTTTACAGAGAGAATTCCAAGTATAAGTACAAGAAAATAAGAGAGGCATAGAAAACTGGTACAACCTACATTGTTGATAGAATTGCGAGTAGTTAGCACTGTGAAAACAGCACTTTCGCACAAAGAAATCTATTTCTCTAAGATCGCTTAAAAGTGAACAGAGAATGTATGAGTTTCTCCAGATTGGTAACAGATAGAAACAAGAGAAAGTACACAGTGATTCATCTACCTAGAGAAGTTATAGAGGTTTACACAGAGAATTCCAAGTATAAGTACAAGAAAATAAGAGAGACTTAGAAAACTGGTGAAACCTACATTGTTGATAGAGTTCGGAGTACTTAGTACTGTGAAAACAGCACATTCGCAGAAAGAAGTCTACTTCTCTAAGACCGGGAAACAGTGAACAGAGAATGTATGAGTTTGTCAAGACTGGTAACAGATAGAAACAAGAGAAAGTACCCAGTGATTCATCTACCTCGAGAAGTTACAGAGGTTAACACAGAGAATTCCAAGTATAAGTACAATAAAATAAGAGAGACTTAGAAAACTGGTAAAACCTACATTGTTGATAGAGTTGGGAATACTTAGCACTGTGAAAAAAGCACTTTTGCAGAAAGATTTCTATTTCTCTAAGGCCGCGAAACAGTGAACAGAGAATGTATAAGTTTTTCAAGATTGATAACAGATAGAAACAAGAGAAAGTACACAGTGATTCATCTACCTAGAAAAGTTACAGAGCTTTACACAGAGAATTCCAAGTATAAGTACAAGAAAATAAGAGAGGCGTAGAAAACTGGTACAACCTACATTGTTGATAGAGTTGCGAGTACTTAGCACTGTGAAAACAGCACTTTCGCACAAAGAAATCTACTTCTCTAAGACCGCGAAGCAGTGAACAGAGAATGTATGAGTTTCTCCAGATTGGTAACAGATAGAAACAAGAGAATATACACAGTGATTCATCTACCTAGAGGAGTTACAGAGGTTTACACAGAGAAATCCCAGTGTAAGTACAAGAAAATAAGAGAGACTTAGAAAACTGGTAAAACCTACATTGTTGATAGAGTTGGGAGTACTTAGCACTGTGAAAACAGCACTTTCGCAGAAAGAAATCTACTTCTCTAAGACCGGGAAACAGTGAACAGAGAATGTATGAGTTTCTCAAGACTGGTAACAGATAGAAAGAAGAGAAAGTACACGGTCATTCATCTACCTAGAGAAGTTACAGAGGTTTACACAAAGAATTCCAAGTATAAGTACAAGAAAATCAGAGAGACTTAGAAAATTGATAAAACCTACATTGTTGATATAGTTGGGAGTACTTAGCACTGTAAAAACAGCACTTTCGCCTATAGAAATCAACTTCTCTAAGACCGGGAAACAGTGAACAGAGAATGTATGAGTTTCTAAAGAGTGGTAACAGATAGAAACCAGAGAAAGGACACAGTGATTCATCTACCTAGAGAAGTTTCAGAGGTTTACACAGAGAATTCCAAGTATAAGTAGAAGAAAATAAGAGAGACTTAGAAAACTGGTAAAATCTACATTGTTGATAGAGTTGGGAGTACTTAGCACTGTGAAAACAGCACTTTCACACAAAGAAATCTACTTCTCTAAGACCCGGAAACAGTGAACAGAGAATGTATGTGTTTCTCAAGACTGGTAACAGATAGAAACAAGAGAAAGTACACAGTGATTCATCTACCTAGAGAAGTTACAGAGGTTAACACAGAGAATTCCAAGTATAAGTACAAGAAAATAAGAGAGACTTAGAAAACTGGTAAAACCTACATTGTTGATAGAGTTGGGAGTAATAAGCACAGTGAAAACAGCACTTTCGCAGAGAGAAACCTACTTCTCTAAGACCGGGAAACAGTGAACAGAGAATGTATGAGTTTCTAAAGAGTGGGAACAGATAGAAACAAGAGAAAGTACACAGTGATTCATCTACCTAGAGAAATTACAGAGGTTTGCACAGAGTATTCCAAGTATAAGTACAAGAAAATAAGAGAGACTTAGAAAACTGGTAAAACCTACATTGTTGATAGAGTTGGGAGTACTTAGCACTGTGAAAACAGCACTTTCGCAGAAAGAAATCTACTTTTCTAAGACCGGGAAACAGTGAACAGAGAATGTATGAGTTTCTCACGACTGGTAACAGATAGAAACAAGAGAAAGTACACAGTGATTCATCTACCTAGAGAAGTTACAGAGGTTTACACAGAGAATTCCAATTATAAGTACAATAAAATAAGAGAGATTTACAAAACTGGTAAAACCTGCATTATTGATAGATTTGCGAGTACTTAGCACTGTGAAAACAGCACTTTCGCACAAAGAAATCTATTTCTCTAAGATCGCTTAAAAGTGAACAGAGAATGTATGAGTTTCTCCAGATTGGTAACAGATAGAAACAAGAGAAAGTACACAGTGATTCATCTACCTAGAGAAGTTATAGAGGTTTACACAGAGAATTCCAAGTATAAGTACAAGAAAATAAGAGAGACTTAGAAAACTGGTGAAACCTACATTGTTGATAGAGTTGGGAGTACTTAGCACTGTGAAAACAGCACATTCGCAGAAAGAAGTCTACTTCTCTAAGACCGGGAAACAGTGAACAGAGAATGTATGAGTTTGTCAAGACTGGTAACAGATAGAAACAAGAGAAAGTACACAGTGATTCATCTACCTCGAGAAGTTACAGAGGTTAACACAGAGAATTCCAAGTATAAGTACAATAAAATAAGAGAGACTTAGAAAACTGGTAAAACCTACATTGTTGATAGAGTTGGGAATACTTAGCACTGTGAAAAAAGCACTTTCGCAGAAAGATTTCTATTTCTCTAAGGCCGCGAAACAGTGAACAGAGAATGTATAAGTTTCTCAAGATTGGTAACAGATAGAAACAAGAGAAAGTACACAGTGATTCATCTACCTAGAAAAGTTACAGAGGTTTACACAGAGAATTCCAAGTATAAGTACAAGAAAATAAGAGAGACTTAGAAAACTGGTAAAACCTACATTGTTGATAGTGTTGGGAGTACTTAGCACTGTGAAAACAGCACTTTCGCAGAAAGAAATCTACTTCTCTAAGACCGGGAAACAGTGAACAGAGAATGTACGAGTTTCTCAAGACTGGTAACAGATAGAAAGAAGAGAAAGTACACAGTCATTCATCTACCTAGAGAAGTTACAGAGGTTTACACAAAGAATTCCAAGTATAAGTACAAGAAAATCAGAGAGACTTAGAAAATTGATAAAACCTGCATTGTTGATATAGTTGGGAGTACTTAGCACTGTAAAAACAGCACTTTCGCCTATAGAAATCAACTTCTCTAAGACCGGGAAACAGTGAACAGAGAATGTATGAGTTTCTAAAGAGTGGTAACAGATAGAAAGCAGAGAAAGGACACAGTGATTCATCTACCTAGAGAAGTTACAGAGGTTTACACAGAGAATTCCAATTATAAGTACAATAAAATAAGAGAGATTTACAAAACTGGTAAAACCTGCATTATTGATAGAGTTGCGAGTACTTAGCACTGTGAAAACAGCACTTTCGCAGAAAGAAATCAACTTCTCTAAGACCGGGAAACAGTGAACAGAGAATGTATGAGTTTCTCAATACTGGTAACAGATAGAAACAAGAGAAAGTACACGGTGATTCATCTACCTAATGAAGTTACAGAGGTTTACACGGAGAAATCCAAGTGTAACTCCAAGAAAATAAGAGAGACTTAGAAAACTGGTAAAACCTACATTGTTGATAGAATTGGGAGTACTAAGGACTGTGAAAACAGCACTTTCGCAGAAAGAAATCTACTTCTCTAAGACCAGGAACCAGTGAACAGAGAATGTATGAGTTTCTCAAGATTGGTAACAGATAGAAACAAGAGAAAGTACACAGTGATTTATCTACCTAGAGAAGTTACAGAGGTTTACACAGAGATATCCAAGTGTAACTCCAAGAAAATAAGAGAGACTTAGAAAACTGGTAAAACCTACATTGTTGATAGAGTTGGGAGTACTTAGCACTGTGAAAACAGCACTTTCGCAGAAAGAAAACTACTTCTCTAAGACCGGGAAACAGTGAACAGAGAATGTATCAGTTTCTCAAGATTTGTATCAGATAGAAACAAGAGAATGTACACAGTGATTCATCTACCTAGAGAAGTTTCAGAGGTTTACACAGAGAATTCCAAGTATAATTAGAAGAAAATAAGAGAGACTTAGAAAACTGGTAAAACCTACATTGTTGATAGAGTTGGGAGTACTTAGCACTGTGAAAAAAGCATTTTCGCAGAAAGAAATCTACTTCTCTAAGACCGGGAAACAGTGAACAGAGAACGAATGAGTTTCTCAAGACTGGTAACATATAGAAACAAGAGAAAGTCCACAGTGATTCATCTACCTAGAGAAGTTACAGAGGTTTACACAAAGAATTCCAAGTATAAGTACAAGAAAATAAGAGAGACTTAGAAAACTGGTAAAACCTACATTGTTGATAGAGTTGGGAGTAGTTAGTACTGTGAAAACAGCACTTTCGCAGAAAGAAATCAACTTCTCTAAGACCGGGAAACAGTGAACAGAGAATGTATGAGTTTCTAAAGAGTTGTAACAGATAGAAACAAGAGAAAGTACACAGTGATTCATCTACCTAGAGAAGTTACAGAGGTTTACACAGAGTATTCCAAGTACAAGTACAAGAAAATAAGAGAGACTTAGAAAACTGGTAAAACCTACATTGTTGAGCGAGTTGGGAGTACATAGCACTGTGAAAACAGCACTTTCGCACAAAGAAATCTACTTTTCTAAGACCGCGAAACAGTGAATAGAGAATGTATGTGTTTCTCAAGACTGGTAACAGATAGAAATAAGAGAAAGTACACAGTGATTCATCTACCTAGAGAAGTTACAGAGGTTTACACAGAGAATTCCAAGTATAAGTACAAGAAAATAAGAGAGACTTATAAAACTGGTAAAACCTACATTGTTGATAGAGTTGGGAGTACTTAGCGCGGTGAAAACAGCACTTTCGCAGAAAGAAATCTACTTCTCTAAGACCGGGAAACAGTGAACAGAGAATGTATGAGTTTCTCAAGACTGGTAACACATAGAAACAAGAGAAAGTACACAGTGATTCATCTACCTAGAGAAGTTACAGAGGTTTACACAGAGAATTCCAAGTATAAGTACAAGAAAATAAGAGAGACTTAGAAAACTGGTAAAACCTACATTGTTGATAGAGTTGGGAGTACTTAGCACTGTGAAATCAGCACTTTCGCAGAAGGAAGTCAACTTCTCTAAGACCGGGAAATAGTGAACAGAGAATGTATGAGTTTCTCAAGATTGGTAACAGATAGAAACAAGAGAAAGTACACAGTGATTGATCTACCTAGAGAAGTTACAGAGGTTTACACAGAGAAATCTACGTGTAACTCCAAGAAAATACGAGAGACTTAGAAAACTGGTATAACCTACATTGTTGATAGAGTTGGGAGTACTTAGCACCGTGAAAACAGCACTATCGCAGAAAGAAATCTACTTCTCTAAGACCGGGAAACAGAGAACAGAGAATGTATGAGTTTCTCAAGACTGGTAACAGATAGAAAGAAGAGAAAGTACACAGTGATTGATCTACCTAGAGAAGTTACAGAGGTTTACACAGAGAAATCCAAGTACAAGTACAAGAAAATAAGAGAGACTTAGAAAACTGGTAAAACCTACATTGTTGATAGAGTTGGGAGTACTTAGCACTGTGAAAACAGCACTTTCGCAGAAAGAAATCTACTTCTCTAAGACCGGAAAACAGTGAACAGAGAATGTATGAGTTTCTCAAGACTGGTAACAGATAGAAACAAGAGAAAGTACACAGTGATTCATCTACCTAGAAAAGTTACAGAGGTTTACACAGAGAATTCCAAGTATAAGTACAATAAAATAAGAGAGATTTAGAAAACTGGTAAAACCTGCATTATTGATAGAGTTGCGAGTACTTAGCACTGTGAAAACAGCACTTTCGCAGAAAGAAATCAACTTCTCTAAGACCGGGAAACAGTGAACAGAGAATGTATGCGTTTCTAAAGAGTGTTAACAGAAAGAAAGAAGAGAAAGTCCACAGTGATTCATCTACCTAGAGAAGTTACAGAGGTTTACACAGAGAATTCCAAGTATAAGTACAAGAAAATAAGAGAGACTTAGAAAACTGGTAAAACCTACATTGCTGATAGAGTTGGAAGTACTTAGGACTGTGAAAACAGCACTTTCTCAGAAAGAAATCTACTTCTCTGAGACCGGGAATCAGTGAATAGAGAATGTATGAGTTTCTCAAGATTGGTAACAGATAGAAACAAGAGAAACTACACAGTGATTCATCTACCTAGAGAAGTTACAGAGGTTTACACAGAGAAATCCAAGTGTAACTCCACGAAAATAAGAGAGACTTAGAAAACTGGTAAAACCTACATTGTTGATAGAGAGGGGAATACTTAGCACTGTGAAAACAGCACTTTCGCAGAAAGAAATCTACTTCTCTAAGACCGGGAAACAGGGAACAGAGAATGCATGAGTTTCTCAAGATTGGTAACAGATAGAAACAAGAGAAAGTACACAGTGATTCATCTACCTACAGAAGTTACAAAGCTTTACACAGAGAAATCCAAGTGTAACTCCAAGTAAATATGAGAGACTTAGAAATCTGGTAAAACCTACATTGTTGATAGAGTTGGGAGTACTTAGCACTGTGAAAACAGCACTTTCGCAGAAAGAAGTCTACTTCTCTAAGACCGGGAAACAGTGAACAGAGAATGTATGAGTTTCTCAGACTGGTAACAGATAGAAACAAGAGAAAGTACACAGTGATTCATCTACCTCGAGAAGTTACAGAGGTTTACACAGAGAATTCCAAGTATAAGTACAAGAAAATAAGGAGACTTAGAACACTGGTAAAACCTACATTGTTGATAGAGTTGGGAATACTTGGCACTGTGAAAAAAGCACTTTCGCAGAAAGATTTCTACTTCTCTAAGACCGCGAAACAGTCAACAGAGAATGTATAAGTTTCTCAAGATTGGTAACAGATAGAAACAAGAGAAAGTACACAGTGATTCATCTACCTAGAAAAGTTACAGAGGTTTACACAGAGAATTCCAAGTATAAGTACAAGAAAATAAGAGAGGCGTAGAAAACTGGTACAACCTACATTGTTGATAGAATTGCGAGTACTTAGCACTGTGAAAACAGCACTTTCGCACAAAGAAATCTACTTCTCTAAGACCCGGAAACAGTGAACAGAGAATGTATGTGTTTCTCAAGACTGGTAACAGATAGAAACAAGAGAAAGTACACAGTGATTCATCTACCTAGAGAAGTTACAGAGGTTTACACAGAGAATTCCAAGTATAAGTTCAAGAAAATAAGAGAGACTTAGAAAACTGGTAAAACCTACATTGTTGATAGAGTTGGGAGTAATAAGCACTGTGAAAAGAGCACTTTCGCAGAAAGAAACCTACTTCTCTAAGACCGGGAAACAGTGAACAGAGAATGTATGAGTTTCTAAAGAGTGGGAACAGATAGAAACAAGAGAAAGTACACAGTGATTCATCTACCTAGAGAAATTACAGAGGTTTGCACAGAGGATTCCAAGTATAAGTACAAGAAAATAAGAGAGACTTAGAAAACTGGTAAAACCTACATTGTTGATAGAGTTGGGAGTACTTAGCACTGTGAAAACAGCACTTTCGCAGAAAGAAATCTACTTTTCTAAGACCGGGAAACAGTGAACAGAGAATGTATGAGTTTCTCACGACTGGTAACAGATAGAAACAAGAGAAAGTACACAGTGATTCATCTACCTAGAGAAGTTACAGAGGTTTACACAGAGAATTCCAATTATAAGTACAATAAAATAAGAGAGATTTAGAAAACTGGTAAAACCTGCATTATTGATAGAGTTGCGAGTACTTAGCACTGTGAAAACAGCACTTTCGCAGAAAGAAATCAACTTCTCTAAGACCGGGAAACAGTGAACAGAGAATGTATGAGTTTCTCAATACTGGTAACAGATAGAAACAAGAGAAAGTACACGGTGATTCATCTACCTAATGAAGTTACAGAGGTTTACACGGAGAAATCCAAGTGTAACTCCAAGAAAATAAGAGAGACTTAGAAAACTGGTAAAACCTACATTGTTGATAGAATTGGGAGTACTAAGGACTGTGAAAACAGCACTTTCGCAGAAAGAAATCTACTTCTCTAAGACCAGGAACCAGTGAACAGAGAATGTATGAGTTTCTCAAGATTGGTAACAGATAGAAACAAGAGAAAGTACACAGTGATTGATCTACCTAGAGAAGTTACAGAGGTTTACACAGAGATATCCAAGTGTAACTCCAAGAAAATAAGAGAGACTTAGAAAACTGGTAAAACCTACATTGTTGATAGAGTTGGGAGTACTTAGCACTGTGAAAACAGCACTTTCGCAGAAAGAAAACTAGTTCTCTAAGACCGGGAAACAGTGAACAGAGAATGTATCAGTTTCTCAAGATTTGTATCAGATAGAAACAAGAGAAAGTACATAGTGATTCATCTACCTAGAGAAGTTTCAGAGGTTTACACAGAGAATTCCAAGTATAAGTACAAGAAAATAAGAGAGACTTAGCAAACTGGTAAAACCTACATTGTTGATAGACTTGGGAGTACTTAGCACTGTGAAAACAGCACTTTAGCAAAAAGAAATCTACTTCTCCAAGACCAGGAACCAACGAACTGAGAATGTATGTGTTTGTCAAGATCGGTAACAGATAGAAACAAGAGAAAGTGCACAGTGATTCATCTACCTAGAGAAGTTACAGAGGTTTACACAGAGAATTCCAAGTATAAGTAGAAGAAAATAAGAGAGACTTAGAAAACTGGTAAAACCTACATTGTTGAGCGAGTTGGGAGTACATAGCACTGTGAAAACAGCACTTTCGCACAAAGAAATCTACTTTTCTAAGACAGCGAAACAGTGAATAGAGAATGTATGTGTTTCTCAAGACTGGTAACAGATAGAAATAAGAGAAAGTACACAGTGATTCATCTACCTAGAGAAGTTACAGAGGTTTACACAGAGAATTCCAAGTATAAGTAAAAGAAAATAAGAGAGACTTAGAAAACTGGTAAAACCTACATTGTTGATAGAGTTGGGAGTACTTAGCGCTGTGAAAACAGCACTTTCGCAGAAAGAAATCTACTTCTCTAAGACTGGGAAACAGTGAACAGAGAATGTATGAGTTTCTCAAGACTGGTAACAGATAGAAACAAGAGAAAGTACACAGTGATTCATCTACCTAGAGAAGTTACAGAGGTTTACACAGAGAATTCCAAGTATAAGTACAAGAAAATAAGAGAGACTTAGAAAACTGGTAAAACCTACATTGTTGATAGAGTTGGGAGTACTTAGCACTGTGAAAACAGCACTTTCGCAGAAAGAAGTCAACTTCTCTAAGACCGGGAAATAGTGAACAGAGAATGTATGAGTTTCTCAAGATTGGTAACAGATAGAAACAAGAGAAAGTACACAGTGATTGATCTACCTAGAGAAGTTACAGAGGTTTACACAGAGAAATCTAAGTGTAACTCCAAGAAAATACGAGAGACTTAGAAAACTGGTAAAACCTACATTGTTGATAGAAAGAGGAGAACTTAGCACTGTGAAAACAGCACTTTCGCAGAAAGAAATCTACTTCTCTAAGACCGGGAAACAGTGAACAGAGAATGCATGAGTTTCTCAAGATTGGTAACAGATAGAAACCAGAGAAAGTACACAGTGATTCATCTACCTACAGAAGTTACAAAGCTTTACACAGAGAAATCCAAGTGTAACTCCAAGAAAATATGAGAGACTTAGAAATCTGGTAAAACCTACATTGTTGATAGAGTTGGGAGTACTTAGCACTGTGAAAACAGCACTTTCGCAGAAAGAAGTCTACTTCTCTAAGACCGGGAAACAGTGAACAGAGAATGTATGAGTTTCTCAGACTGGTAACAGATAGAAACAAGAGAAAGTACACAGTGATTCATCTACCTCGAGAAGTTACAGAGGTTTACACAGAGAATTCCAAGTATAAGTACAAGAAAATAAGGAGACTTAGAACACTGGTAAAACCTACATTGTTGATAGAGTTGGGAATACTTGGCACTGTGAAAAAAGCACTTTCGCAGAAAGATTTCTACTTCTCTAAGACCGCGAAACAGTGAACAGAGAATGTATAAGTTTCTCAAGATTGGTAACAGATAGAAACAAGAGAAAGTACACAGTGATTCATATACCTAGAGAAGTTACAGAGGTTTACAGAGAGAATTCCAAGTATAAGTACAAGAAAATAAGAGAGGCATAGAAAACTGGTACAACCTACATTGTTGATAGAATTGCGAGTAGTTAGCACTGTGAAAACAGCACTTTCGCACAAAGAAATCTATTTCTCTAAGATCGCTTAAAAGTGAACAGAGAATGTATGAGTTTCTCCAGATTGGTAACAGATAGAAACAAGAGAAAGTACACAGTGATTCATCTACCTAGAGAAGTTATAGAGGTTTACACAGAGAATTCCAAGTATAAGTACAAGAAAATAAGAGAGACTTAGAAAACTGGTGAAACCTACATTGTTGATAGAGTTCGGAGTACTTAGTACTGTGAAAACAGCACATTCGCAGAAAGAAGTCTACTTCTCTAAGACCGGGAAACAGTGAACAGAGAATGTATGAGTTTGTCAAGACTGGTAACAGATAGAAACAAGAGAAAGTACCCAGTGATTCATCTACCTCGAGAAGTTACAGAGGTTAACACAGAGAATTCCAAGTATAAGTACAATAAAATAAGAGAGACTTAGAAAACTGGTAAAACCTACATTGTTGATAGAGTTGGGAATACTTAGCACTGTGAAAAAAGCACTTTTGCAGAAAGATTTCTATTTCTCTAAGGCCGCGAAACAGTGAACAGAGAATGTATAAGTTTTTCAAGATTGATAACAGATAGAAACAAGAGAAAGTACACAGTGATTCATCTACCTAGAAAAGTTACAGAGCTTTACACAGAGAATTCCAAGTATAAGTACAAGAAAATAAGAGAGGCGTAGAAAACTGGTACAACCTACATTGTTGATAGAGTTGCGAGTACTTAGCACTGTGAAAACAGCACTTTCGCACAAAGAAATCTACTTCTCTAAGACCGCGAAGCAGTGAACAGAGAATGTATGAGTTTCTCCAGATTGGTAACAGATAGAAACAAGAGAATATACACAGTGATTCATCTACCTAGAGGAGTTACAGAGGTTTACACAGAGAAATCCCAGTGTAAGTACAAGAAAATAAGAGAGACTTAGAAAACTGGTAAAACCTACATTGTTGATAGAGTTGGGAGTACTTAGCACTGTGAAAACAGCACTTTCGCAGAAAGAAATCTACTTCTCTAAGACCGGGAAACAGTGAACAGAGAATGTATGAGTTTCTCAAGACTGGTAACAGATAGAAAGAAGAGAAAGTACACGGTCATTCATCTACCTAGAGAAGTTACAGAGGTTTACACAGAGAATTTCAAGTGTTACTCCAAGAATATAAGAGAGACTTAGAAAACTGGTAAAACCTACATTGTTGATAGAGTTGGGAGTAATAAGCACAGTGAAAACAGCACTTTCGCAGAGAGAAACCTACTTCTCTAAGACCGGGAAACAGTGAACAGAGAATGTATGAGTTTCTAAAGAGTGGGAACAGATAGAAACAAGAGAAAGTACACAGTGATTCATCTACCTAGAGAAATTACAGAGGTTTGCACAGAGTATTCCAAGTATAAGTACAAGAAAATAAGAGAGACTTAGAAAACTGGTAAAACCTACATTGTTGATAGAGTTGGGAGTACTTAGCACTGTGAAAACAGCACTTTCGCAGAAAGAAATCTACTTTTCTAAGACCGGGAAACAGTGAACAGAGAATGTATGAGTTTCTCACGACTGGTAACAGATAGAAACAAGAGAAAGTACACAGTGATTCATCTACCTAGAGAAGTTACAGAGGTTTACACAGAGAATTCCAATTATAAGTACAATAAAATAAGAGAGATTTACAAAACTGGTAAAACCTGCATTATTGATAGATTTGCGAGTACTTAGCACTGTGAAAACAGCACTTTCGCACAAAGAAATCTATTTCTCTAAGATCGCTTAAAAGTGAACAGAGAATGTATGAGTTTCTAAAGAGTTGTAACAGATAGAAACAAGAGAAAGTACACAGTGATTCATCTACCTAGAGAAGTTACAGAGGTTTACACAGAGTATTCCAAGTACAAGTACAAGAAAATAAGAGAGACTTAGAAAACTGGTAAAACCTACATTGTTGAGCGAGTTGGGAGTACATAGCACTGTGAAAACAGCACTTTCGCACAAAGAAATCTACTTTTCTAAGACCGCGAAACAGTGAATAGAGAATGTATGTGTTTCTCAAGACTGGTAACAGATAGAAATAAGAGAAAGTACACAGTGATTCATCTACCTAGAGAAGTTACAGAGGTTTACACAGAGAATTCCAAGTATAAGTACAAGAAAATAAGAGAGACTTATAAAACTGGTAAAACCTACATTGTTGATAGAGTTGGGAGTACTTAGCGCGGTGAAAACAGCACTTTCGCAGAAAGAAATCTACTTCTCTAAGACCGGGAAACAGTGAACAGAGAATGTATGAGTTTCTCAAGACTGGTAACACATAGAAACAAGAGAAAGTACACAGTGATTCATCTACCTAGAGAAGTTACAGAGGTTTACACAGAGAATTCCAAGTATAAGTACAAGAAAATAAGAGAGACTTAGAAAACTGGTAAAACCTACATTGTTGATAGAGTTGGGAGTACTTAGCACTGTGAAATCAGCACTTTCGCAGAAGGAAGTCAACTTCTCTAAGACCGGGAAATAGTGAACAGAGAATGTATGAGTTTCTCAAGATTGGTAACAGATAGAAACAAGAGAAAGTACACAGTGATTGATCTACCTAGAGAAGTTACAGAGGTTTACACAGAGAAATCTACGTGTAACTCCAAGAAAATACGAGAGACTTAGAAAACTGGTATAACCTACATTGTTGATAGAGTTGGGAGTACTTAGCACTGTGAAAACAGCACTATCGCAGAAAGAAATCTACTTCTCTAAGACCGGGAAACAGAGAACAGAGAATGTATGAGTTTCTCAAGACTGGTAACAGATAGAAAGAAGAGAAAGTACACAGTGATTGATCTACCTAGAGAAGTTACAGAGGTTTACACAGAGAAATCCAAGTACAAGTACAAGAAAATAAGAGAGACTTAGAAAACTGGTAAAACCTACATTGTTGATAGAGTTGGGAGTACTTAGCACTGTGAAAACAGCACTTTCGCAGAAAGAAATCTACTTCTCTAAGACCGGAAAACAGTGAACAGAGAATGTATGAGTTTCTCAAGACTGGTAACAGATAGAAACAAGAGAAAGTACACAGTGATTCATCTACCTAGAGAAGTTACAGAGGTTTACACAGAGAATTCCAAGTATAAGTACAATAAAATAAGAGAGATTTAGAAAACTGGTAAAACCTGCATTATTGATAGAGTTGCGAGTACTTAGCACTGTGAAAACAGCACTTTCGCAGAAAGAAATCAACTTCTCTAAGACCGGGAAACAGTGAACAGAGAATGTATGCGTTTCTAAAGAGTGTTAACAGAAAGAAAGAAGAGAAAGTCCACAGTGATTCATCTACCTAGAGAAGTTACAGAGGTTTACACAGAGAATTCCAAGTATAAGTACAAGAAAATAAGAGAGACTTAGAAAACTGGTAAAACCTACATTGCTGATAGAGTTGGAAGTACTTAGGACTGTGAAAACAGCACTTTCTCAGAAAGAAATCTACTTCTCTGAGACCGGGAATCAGTGAATAGAGAATGTATGAGTTTCTCAAGATTGGTAACAGATAGAAACAAGAGAAACTACACAGTGATTCATCTACCTAGAGAAGTTACAGAGGTTTACACAGAGAAATCCAAGTGTAACTCCACGAAAATAAGAGAGACTTAGAAAACTGGTAAAACCTACATTGTTGATAGAGAGGGGAGAACTTAGCACTGTGAAATCAGCACTTTCGCAGAAAGAAGTCAACTTCTCTAAGACCGGGAAATAGTGAACAGAGAATGTATGAGTTTCTCAAGATTGGTAACAGATAGAAACAAGAGAAAGTACACAGTGATTGATCTACCTAGAGAAGTTACAGAGGTTTACACAGAGAAATCTAAGTGTAACTCCAAGAAAATACGAGAGACTTAGAAAACTGGTAAAACCTACATTGTTGATAGAGTTGGGAGTACTTAGCACTGTGAAAACAGCACTTTCGCAGAAAGAAATCTACTTCTCTAAGACCGGGAAACAGTGAATAGAGAATGCATGAGTTTCTCAAGATTGGTAACAGATAGAAACAAGAGAAAGTACACAGTGATTCATCTACCTACAGAAGTTACAAAGCTTTACACAGAGAAATCCAAGTGTAACTCCAAGAAAATATGAGAGACTTAGAAATCTGGTAAAACCTACATTGTTGATAGAGTTGGGAGTACTTAGCACTGTGAAAACAGCACTTTCGCAGAAAGAAGTCTACTTCTCTAAGACCGGGAAAGAGTGAACAGAGAATGTATGAGTTTCTCAGACTGGTAACAGATAGAAACAAGAGAAAGTACACAGTGATTCATCTACCTCGAGAAGTTACAGAGGTTTACACAGAGATATCCAAGTGTAACTCCAAGAAAATAAGAGAGACTTAGAAAACTGGTAAAACCTACATTGTTGATAGAGTTGGGAGTACTTAGCACTGTGAAAACAGCACTTTCCCAGAAAGAAAACTACTTCTCTAAGACCGGGAAATAGTGAACAGAGAATGTATCAGTTTCTCAAGATTTGTATCAGATAGAAACAAGAGAAAGTACACAGTGATTCATCTACCTAGAGAAGTTTCAGAGGTTTACACAGAGAATTCCAAGTATAAGTACAAGAAAATAAGAGAGACTTAGCAAACTGGTAAAACCTACATTGTTGATAGAGTTGGGAGTACTTGGCACTGTGAAAACAGCACTTTAGCAAAAAGAAATCTAATTCTCCAAGACCAGGAACCAACGAACTGAGAATGTATGTGTTTGTCAAGATTGGTAACAGATAGAACCAAGAGAAAGTACACAGTGATTCATCTACCTAGAGAAGTTACAGAGGTTTACACAGAGAATTCCAAGTATAAGTAGAAGAAAATAAGAGAGACTTAGAAAACTGGTAAAACCTACATTGTTGATATAGTTGGGAGTACTTAGCACTGTAAAAACAGCACTTTCGCCTACAGAAATCAACTTCTCTAAGACCGGGAAACAGTGAATAGAGAATGTATGAGTTTCTAAAGAGTGGTAACAGATAGAAACCAGTGAAAGGACACAGTGATTCATCTACCTAGAGAAGTTTCGGAGGTTTACACAGAGAATTCCAAGTATAAGTACAAGAAAATAAGAGAGACTTAGAAAACTGGTAAAACCTACATTGTTGATAGAGTTGGGAGTAGTTAGCACTATGAAAACAGCACTTTCGCAGAAAGAAATCAACTTCTCTAAGACCGGTAAACAGTGAACAGAGAATGTATGAGTTTCTAAAGAGTGGTAACAGATAGAAACAAGAGAAAGTACACAGTGATTCATCTACCTAGAGAAGTTACAGAGGTTTACACAGAGTATTCCAAGTACAAGTACAAGACAATAAGAGAGACTTAGAAAACTGGTAAAACCTACTTTGTTGAGCGAGTTGGGAGTACATAGCACTGTGAAAACAGCACTTTCGCACGAAGAAATCTACTTTTCTAAGACCGCGAAACAGTGAATAGAGAATGTATGTGTTTCTCAAGACTGGTAACAGATAGAAATAAGAGAAAGTACACAGTGATTCATCTACCTAGAGAAGTTACAGAGGTTTACACAGAGATTTCCAAGTATAAGTACAAGAAAATAAGAGAGACTTAGAAAACTGGTAAAACCTACATTGTTGATAGAGTTGGGGGTACTTAGCGCTGTGAAAACAGCACTTTCGCAGAAAGAAATCTACTTCTCTAAGACCGGGAAACAGTGAACAGAGAATGTATGAGTTTCTCAAGACTGGTAACAGATAGAAACAAGAGAAAGTACACAGTGATTCATCTACCTAGAGAAGTTACAGAGGTTTACACAGAGAATTCCAAGTATAAGTACAAGAAAATAAGAGAGACTTAGAAAACTGGTAAAACCTACATTGTTGATAGAGTTGTGAGTACTTAGCACTGTGAAATCAGCACTTTCGCAAAAAGAAGTCAACTTCTGTAAGACCGGGAAATAGTGAACAGAGAATGTATGAGTTTCTCAAGATTGGTAACAGATAAAAACAAGAGAAAGTACACAGTGATTGATCTACCTAGAGAAGTTACAGAGGTTTACACAGAGAAATCTAAGTGTAAATCCAAGAAAATATGAGAGACTTATAAAACTGGTATAACCTACATTGTTGATAGAGTTGGGAGTACTTAGCACTGTGAAAACAGCACTTTCGCCTACAGAAATCAACTTCTCTAAGACCGGGAAACAGTGAATAGAGAATGTATGAGTTTCTAAAGAGTGGTAACAGATAGAAACCAGAGAAAGGACACAGTGATTCATCTACCTAGAGATGTTTCAGAGGTTTACACAGAGAATTCCAAGTATAAGTAGAAGAAAATAAGAGAGACTTAGAAAACTGGTAAAGTCTACATTGTTGATAGAGTTGGGAGTACTTGGCACTGTGAAAACAGCACTTTCGCACAAAGAAATCTACTTCTCTAAGACACGGAAACAGTGAACAGAGAATGTATGTGTTTCTCAAGACTGGTAACAGATAGAAACAAGAGAAAGTACACAGTGATTCATCTACCTATAGAAGTTACAGAGGTTTACACAGAGAATTCCAAGTATAAGTACAAGAAAATAAGAGAGACTTAGAAAACTGGTAAAACCTACATTGTTGATAGAGTTGGGAGTAATAAGCACTGTGAAAACAGCACATTCGCAGAAAGAAACCTACTTCTCTAAGACCGGGAAACAGTGAACAGAGAATGTATGAGTTTCTAAAGAGTGGGAACAGATAGAAACAAGAGAAAGTACACAGTGATTCATCTACCTAGAGAAATTACAGAGGTTTACACAGAGTATTCCAAGTATAGTACAAGAAAATAAGAGAGACTTAGAAAACTGGTAAAACCTACATTGTTGATAGAGTTGGGAGTACTTAGCACTGTGAAAACAGCACTTTCGCAGAAAGAAATCTACTTCTCTAAGACCGGGAAACAGTGAACAGAGAATGTATGAGTTTCTCCCGACTGGTAACAGATAGAAACAAGAGAAAGTACACAGTGATTCATCTACCTAGATAAGTTACAGAGGTTTACACAGAGAATTCCAAGTATAAGTACAATAAAATAAGAGAGATTAGGAAAACTGGTAAAACCTGCATTATTGATAGAGTTGCGAGTACTTAGCACTGTGAAAACAGCACTTTCGCAGAAAGAAATCAACTTCTCTAAGACCGGGAAACAGTGAACAGAGAATGTATGAGTTTCTCAAGACTGGTAACAGATAGAAAGAAGAGAAAGTACACAGTGATTCATCTACCTAATGAAGTTACAGAGGTTTACACAGAGAAATCCAAGTGTAAGTACAAGAAAATAAGAGAGACTTAGAAAACTGGTAAAACCTACATTGTTGATAGAGTTGGGAGTACTTAGCACTGTGAAAACAGCACTTTCGCAGAAAGAAATCTACTTCTCTAAGACCAGGAACCAGTGAACAGAGAATGTATGAGTTTCTCAAGATTGGTAACAGATAGAAACAAGAGAAAGTACACAGTGATTCACCTACCTAGAGAAGTTACCGAGGTTTACACAGAGATATCCAAGTGTAACTCCAAGAAAATAAGAGAGACTCAGAAAACTGGTAAAACCTACATTGTTGATAGAGTTGGGAGTACTTAGCACTGTGAAAACAGCACTTTCGCAGAAAGAAAACTACTTCTCTAAGACCGGGAAACAGTGAACAGAGAATGTATCAGTTTCTCAAGATTTGTATCAGATAGAAACAAGAGAAAGTACACAGTGATTCATCTACCTAGAGAAGTTTCAGAGGTTTACACAGAGAATTCCAAGTATAAGTACAAGAAAATAAGAGAGACTTAGCAAACTGGTAAAACCTACATTGTTGATAGAGTTGGGAGTACTTAGCACTGTGAAAACAGCACTTTAGCAAAAAGAAATCTACTTCTCCAAGACCACGAACCAACGAACTGAGAATGTATGAGTTTGTCAAGATTGGTAACAGATAGAAACAAGAGAAAGTACACAGTGATTCATCTACCTAGAGAAGTTACAGAGGTTTACACAGAGAATTCCAAGTATAAGTAGAAGAAAATAAGAGAGACTTAGAAATCTGGTAAAACCTACATTGTTGATAGAGTTGGGAGTACTTAGCACTGTGAAAAAAGCATTTTCGCAGAAAGAAATCTACTTCTCTAAGACCGGGAAACAGTGAACAGAGAACAAATGAGTTTCTCAAGACTGGTAACAGATAGAAACAAGAGAAAGTCCACAGTGATTCATCTACCTAGAGAAGTTACAGAGGTTTACACAAAGAATTCCAAGTATAAGTAGAAGAAAATAAGAGAGACTTAGAAAACTGGTAAAACCTACATTGTTGATAGAGTTGGGAGTAGTTAGCACTATGAAAACAGCACTTTCGCAGAAAGAAATCAACTTCTCTAAGACCGGGAAACAGTGAACAGAGAATGTATGAGTTTCTAAAGAGTGGTAACAGATAGAAACAAGAGAAAGTACACAGTGATTCATCTACCTAGAGAAGTTACAGAGGTTTACACAGAGTATTCCAAGTACAAGTACAAGAAAATAAGAGAGACTTAGAAAACTGGTAAAACCTGCATTATTGATAGAGTTACGAGTACTTAGCACTGTGAAAACAGCACTTTCGCAGAAAGAAATCAACTTCTCTAAGACCGGGAAACAGTGAACAGAGAATGTCTGCGTTTCTAAAGAGTGGTAACAGAAAGAAAGAAGAGAAAGTCCACAGTGATTCATCTACCTAGAGAAGTTACAGAGGTTTACACAAATAATTCCAAGTATAAGTACAAGAAAATAAGAGAGACTTAGAAAACTGGTAAAACCTACATTGTTGATAGAGTTGGGAGTACTTAGCACTGTGAAAACAGCACTTTCGCAGAAAGAAATCTACTTTTCTAAGACCGGGAAACAGTGAACAGAGAATGTATGAGTTTCTCAAGATTGGTAACAGATAGAAACAAGAGAAAATACGCAGTGATTCATCTAACTAGAGAAGTTTCAGAGGTTTACACAGAGAATTCCAAGTATAAGTAGAAGAGAATAAGAGAGACTTAGAAAACTGGTAAAACCTACATTGTTGATAGAGTTGGGAGTACTTCGCACTGTGAAAAGAGCACTTTCGCACAAAGAAATCTACTTCTCTAAGACCGGGAATCAGTGAACAGAGAATGTATGAGTTTCTCAAGACTGGTAACAGATAGAAACAAGAGAAAGTACACAGTGATTCATGTACCTAGAGAAGTTACAGAGGTTTACACAGAGAATTCCAAGTATAAGTACAAGAAAATAAGAGAGACTTAGAAAACAGGTAAAACCTACATTGTTGATAGAGTTGGGAGTACTTAGCACTGTGAAAACAGCACTTTCGCAGATAGAAATCTAATTCTATAAGACCAGGAACCAGTGAACAGAGAATGCATGAGTTTCTCAAGATTGGTAACAGATAGAAACAAGAGAAAGTACACAACGATTCATCTACCTAGAGAAGTTACAGAGCTTTACACAGAGAATTCCAAGTATAAGTACAAGAAAATAAGAGAGACTTAGAAATCTGGTAAAACCTACATTGTTGATAGAGTTGGGAGTACTTAGCACTGTGAAAACAGCACTTTCACAGAAAGAAATCTAATTCTCTAAGACCGGGTAACAGTGAACAGAGAATGTATGAGTTTCTCAAGACTGGTAACAGATAGAAACAAGAGAAAGTACACAGTGATTCATCTACCTAGAGAAGTTAAAGAGGTTTACACATAGAATTCCAAGTATAAGTACAAGAAAATAAGAGAGACTTAGAAAACTGGTAAAACGTACATTGCTGATAGAGTTGGGAGTACTTAGCACTGTGAAATCAGCAGTTTCGCAGAAAGAAGTCAACTTCTTTAAGACGGGAAATAGTGAACAGAGAATGTATGAGTTTCTCAAGATTGGTAACAGATAGAAACAAGAGAAAGTACACAGTGATTGATCTACCTAGAGAAGTTACAGAGGTTTACACAGAGAAATCTAAGTGTAACTCCAAGAAAATACGAGAGACTTAGAAAACTGGTATAACCTACATTGTTGATAGAGTTGGGAGTACTTAGCACTGTGAAAACAGCACTTTCGGAGAAAGAAATCTACTTCTCTAAGACCGGGAAACAGTGAACAGAGAATGTATGAGTTTCTCAAGATTGGTAACAGGTAGAAACAAGAGAAAGTACACAGTGATTCATCTACCTAGAGAAGATACTGAGGTTTACACAGAGAAATCCAAGTGTAACTCCACAAAATAAGAGAGACTTAGAAAACTGGTAAAACCTACATTGTTGATAGAGTTGGGAGTACTTAGCACTGTGAAAGCAGCACTTTCGCAGAAAGAAATCTATTTCTCTAAGACCGGGAAACAGTGAACAGAGAATGTATGAGTTTCTCAAGATTGGTAACAGATACAAACAAGAGAAAGTACACAGTGATTCAACTACCTAGAGAAGTTACATAGGTTTACACAGAGAATTCCAAGTATAAGCACAAGAAAATCAGAGAGACATAGAAAACTGTAAAACCTACATTGTTGAGAGTTGGGAGTACTCAGCACAGTGAAAAGAGCACTTTCGCAGAAAGAAATCAACTTCTCTAAGACTGGGAAACAGTGAACAGAGAATGTATGAGTTTCTAAAGAGTGGTAACAGATAGAAACAAGAGAAAGTACACAGTGATTCTTCTACCTAGAGAAGTTACAGAGGTTTACACAGAGAATTCCAAGTATAAGTACAAGAAAATAAGAGAGACTTAGAAAACTGGTTAAACCTACATTGTTGATAGAGTTTGGAGTACTTAGCACTGTGAAAACAGCACTTTCGCAGAAAGAAATCTACTTCTCTAAGACCGGGAGACAGTGAACAGAGAATGTATGAGTTTCTCAAGATTGGTAACAGATAGAAACAAGAGAAAGTACACAGTAATTCATCTACCTAGAGAAGTTTCAGAGGTTTACACAGAGAATTCCAAGTATAAGTAGAAGAAAATAAGAGAGACTTAGAAAACTGGTAAAACCTACATTGTTGATAGAGTTGGGAGTACTTAGCACTGTGAAAACAACACGTTCGCAGAAAGAAATCTACTTCTCTAAGACCGGGAAACAGTGAACAGAGAATGTATGAATTTCTGAATATTGGTAACAGATAGAAACATGAGAAAATACACAGTGATTCATCTACCTAGAGAAGTTTCAGAGGTTTACACAGAGAAATCCAAGTGTAACTCCAAGAAAATAAGAGAGACTTAGAAAACTGGTAAAACCTACATTGTTGATAGAGTTGGGAGTACTTAGCACTGTGAAAACAGCACTTTCACAGCAAGAAATCTACTTCTCTAAGACCAGGAAACAGTGAACAGAGAATGTATCAGTTTCTCAAGATTGGTAACAGATAGAAAAAAGAGAAAGTACACAGTGATTCATCTACCTAGAGAAGTTACAGAGGTTTACACAGAGAAATCCAAGTGTAACTCCACGAAAATAAGAGAGACTTAGAAAACTGGTAAAACCTACATTGCTGATAGAGTTGGGAGTACTTAGCACTGTGAAAACAGCACTTTCGCAGAAAGAAATCTACTTCTCTAAGACCGGGAAACAGTGAACAGAGAATGTATGAGTTTCTCAAGATTGGTAACAGATACAAACAAGAGAAAGTACACAGTGATTCATCTAACTAGAGAAGTTTCAGAGGTTTACACAGAGAATTCCAAGTATAAGTAGAAGAAAATAAGAGAGACTTAGAAAACTGGTAAAACCTACATTGTTGATAGAGTTGGGAGTATTTAGCACTGTGAAAACAGCACTTTCGCAGAAAGAAATCTACTTCTCTAAGACCGGGAATCAGTGAACAGAGAATGTATGAGTTTCTCAAGACTGGTAACAGATAGAAACAAGAGAAAGTACAGAGTGATTCATCTACCTAGAGAAGTTACAGAGGTTTACACAGAGAATTCCAAGTAGAAGTACAAGAAAATAAGACTTAGAAAACTGGTAAAACCTACATTGTTGATAGAGTTGGGAGTACTTAGCACTGTGAAAACAGCACTTTCGCAGATAGAAATCTAATTCTCTAAGACCAGGAACCAGTGAACAGAGAATGTATGAGTTTCTCAAGATTGGTAACAGATAGAAACAAGAGAAAGTACACAACGATTCATCTACCTAGAGAAGTTACAGAGGTTTACACAGAGAATTCCAAGTATAAGTACAAGAAAATAAGAGAGACTTAGAAATCTGGTAAAACCTACATTGTTGATAGAGTTGGGAGTACTTAGCACTGTGAAAACAGCCCTTTCACAGAAAGAAATCTAATTCTCTAAGACCGGGTAACATTGAACAGAGAATGTATGAGTTTCTCAAGACTGGTAACAGATAGAAACAAGAGAAAGTACACAGTGATTCATCTACCTAGAGAAGTTAAAGAGGTTTACACATAGAATTCCAAGTATAAGTACAAAAAAATAAGAGAGACTTAGAAAACTGGTAAAACGTACATTGCTGATAGAGTTGGGAGTACTTAGCACTGTGAAATCAGCAGTTTCGCAGAAAGAAGTCAACTTCTTTAAGACGGGAAATAGTGAACAGAGAATGTATGAGTTTCTCAAGATTGGTAACAGATAGAAACAAGAGAAAGTACACAGTGATTGATCTACCTAGAGAAGTTCCAGAGGTTTACACAGAGAAATCTAAGTGTAACTCCAAGAAAATACGAGAGACTTAGAAAACTGGTATAACCTACATTGTTGATAGAGTTGGGAGTACTTAGCACTGTGAAAACAGCACTTTCGGAGAAAGAAATCTACTTCTCTAAGACCGGGAAACAGTGAACAGAGAATGTATGAGTTTCTCAAGATTGGTAACAGGTAGAAACAAGAGAAAGTACACAGTGATTCATCTACCTAGAGAAGATACTGAGGTTTACACAGAGAAATCCAAGTGTAACTCCACAAAATAAGAGAGACTTAGAAAACTGGTAAAACCTACATTGTTGATAGAGTTGGGAGTACTTAGCACTGTGAAAGCAGCACTTTCGCATAAAGAAATCTATTTCTCTAAGACCGGGAAACAGTGAACAGAGAATGTATGAGTTTCTCAAGATTGGTAACAGATACAAACAAGAGAAAGTACACAGTGATTCAACTACCTAGAGAAGTTACATAGGTTTACACAGAGAATTCCAAGTATAAGCACAAGAAAATCAGAGAGACATAGAAAACTGTAAAACCTACATTGTTGAGAGTTGGGAGTACTCAGCACAGTGAAAAGAGCACTTTCGCAGAAAGAAATCAACTTCTCTAAGACTGGGAAACAGTGAACAGAGAATGTATGAGTTTCTAAAGAGTGGTAACAGATAGAAACAAGAGAAAGTACACAGTGATTCTTCTACCTAGAGAAGTTACAGAGGTTTACACAGAGAATTCCAAGTATAAGTACAAGAAAATAAGAGAGACTTAGAAAACTGGTTAAACCTACATTGTTGATAGAGTTTGGAGTACTTAGCACTGTGAAAACAGCACTTTCGCAGAAAGAAATCTACTTCTCTAAGACCGGGAGACAGTGAACAGAGAATGTATGAGTTTCTCAAGATTGGTAACAGATAGAAACAAGAGAAAGTACACAGTGATTCATCTACCTAGAGAAGTTTCAGAGGTTTACACAGAGAATTCCAAGTATAAGTAGAAGAAAATAAGAGAGACTTAGAAAACTGGTAAAACCTACATTGTTGATAGAGTTGGGAGTACTTAGCACTGTGAAAACAACACTTTCGCAGAAAGAAATCTACTTCTCTAAGACCGGGAAACAGTGAACAGAGAATGTATGAGTTTCTGAAGATTGGTAACAGATAGAAACATGAGAAAATACACAGTGATTCATCTACCTAGAGAAGTTTCAGAGGTTTACACAGAGAAATCCAAGTGTAACTCCAAGAAAATAAGAGAGACTTAGAAAACTGGTAAAACCTACATTGTTGATAGAGTTGGGAGTACTTAGCACTGTGAAAACAGCACTTTCACAGCAAGAAATCTACTTCTCTAAGACCAGGAAACAGTGAACAGAGAATGTATCAGTTTCTCAAGATTGGTAACAGATAGAAAAAAGAGAAAGTACACAGTGATTCATCTACCTAGAGAAGTTACAGAGGTTTACACAGAGAAATCCAAGTGTAACTCCACGAAAATAAGAGAGACTTAGAAAACTGGTAAAACCTACATTGCTGATAGAGTTGGGAGTACTTAGCACTGTGAAAACAACACTTTCGCAGAAAGAAATTTACTTCTCTAAGACCGCGAAACAGTGAACAGAGAATGTATGTGTTTCCCAAGACTGGTAACAGAGAGAAATAAGAGAAAGTACACAGTGATTCATCTACCTAGAGAAGTTACAGAGGTTTACACAGAGAATTACAAGTATAAGTACAAGAAAATAAGAGAGACTTAGAAAACTGGTAAAACCTACATTGTTGATAGAGTTGGGAGTACTTAGCACTGTGAAAACAGCACTTTAGCAAAAAGAAATCTACTCTCTAAGACCGGGAAACAGTGAACAGAGAATGTATGAGTTTCTGAAGATTGGTAACAGATAGAAACATGAGAAAATACACAGTGATTCATCTACCTAGAGAAGTTTCAGAGGTTTACACAGAGAAATCCAAGTGTAACTCCATTAAAATAAGAGAGACTTAGAAAACTGGTAAAACCTACATTGTTGATAGAGTTGGGAGTACTTAGCACTGTGAAAACAGCACTTTCGCAGAAAGAAATCTACTTCTCTAAGACCGGGAAACAGTGAACAGACAATGTATGAGTTTCTCAAGACTGGTAACAGATAGAAGCAAGAGAACGTACACAGCGATTCATCTACCTAGAAAAGTTACAGAGGTTTACACAAAGAATTACAAGTATAAGAACAAGAAAATCAGAGAGTTAGAAAACTGGTAAAACCTACATTGTTGATAGAGTTGGGAGTGCTTAGCACTGTGAAAACAGCACTTTCGCAGAAAGAAATCAACTTCTCTAAGACAGGGAAACAGTGAACAGAGAATGTATGAGTTTCTAAAGAGTGGTAACAGATAGAAACCAGAGAAATTATACAGTGATTCATCTACGTAGAGAAGTTACAGAGGTTTACACAGAGAATTCCAAGTATAAGTACAAGAAAATAAGAGAGACTTAGAAAACTGGTAAAACCTACATTGTTGATAGAGTAGGGAGTACTTAGCACTGTGAAAGCAGCACTTTCGCAGAAAGAAGTCTACTTATCTAAGACCGGGAAACAGTGAACAGAGAATGTATGAGTTTCTCCAGATTGGTAACAGATAGAAACAAGAGAAAGTACACTGTGATTAATCTACGTAGACAAGTTTCAGAGGTTTACACAGAGAATTCCAAGTATAAGCACAAGAAAATAAGAGAGACTTAGAAAACTGGTAAAACCTACATTGTTGATAGAGTTGGGAGTACTTAGCACTGTGAAAACAGCACTTTCGCAGAAAGAAATCAACTTCTCTAAGACCGGGAAATAGTGAACAGAGAATGTATGAGTTTCTCAATATTGATAACCGATAGAAACAAGAGAAAGTACACAGTGATTCATCTACCTAGAGAAGTTACAGAGGATTACACAGAGAAATCCAAGTGTAACTCCACGAAAATAAGAGAGACTTAGAAAACTGGTAAAACCTACATTGTTGATAGAGTTGGGAGTACTTAGCACTGTGAATACAGCACTTTCACAGAAAGAAATCTACTTCTCTAAGACCGGGATACAGTGAACAGAGAATGTATCAGTTTCTCAAGATTAGTAACAGATAGAAACAAGAGGAAGTACACAGTCATTCATCTACCTAGAGAAGTTACAGAGATTTACACATAGAAATCCAAGTGTAACTCCAAGAAAATAAGAGAGACTTAGAAAACTGGTAAAACCTACATTGTTGATAGAGTTGGGAATACTTAGCACTGTGAAAACAGCACTTTCGCAGAAAGAAATCTACTTCTCTAAGACCGGGAATCAGTGAACAGAGAATGTATGAGTTTCTCAAGACTGGTAACAGATAGAAACAAGAGAAAGTACACAACGATTCATCTAACTAGAGAAGTTACAGAGGTTTACACAGAGAATTCCAAGTATAAGTACAAGAAAATAAGAGAGACTTAGAAATCTGGTAAAACCTATATTGTTGATAGAGTTGGGAGTACTTAGCACTGTGAAAACAGCACTTTCACAGAAAAAATCTACTTCTCTAAGACCGGGAAACAGTGAACAGAGAATGTATGAGTTTCTCAAGACTGGTAACAGATAGAAACAAGAGAAAGTACACAGTGATTCATCTACCTAGAGAAGTTACAGAGGTTTACACAGAGAATTCCAAGTATAAGTACAAGAAAATAAGAGAGACTTGGAAAACTGGTAAAACCTACATTGTTGATAGAGTTGGGAGTACTTAGCACTGTGAAAACAGCACTTTCGCAGAAAGAAGTCAACTTCTGTAAGACCGGGAAATAGTGAACAGAGAATGTATGAGTTTCTCAAGATTGGTAACAGATAGAAAGAAGAGAAAGTCCACAGTGATTCATCTACCTAGAGAAGTTACAGAGGTTTACACAGAGAAATCTAAGTCTAACTCCAAGAAAATACGAGAGACTTAGAAAACTGGTATAACCTACATTGTTGACAGAGTTGGGAGTACTTAGCACTGTGAAAACAGCACTTTCGCAGAAAGAAATCTACTTCTCTAAGACCGGGAAACAGTGAACAGAGAATGTGTGAGTTTCTCAAGACTGGTACCAGATAGAAACAAGAGAAAGTACAGAGTGATTCATCTACCTAGAGAAGTTTCAGAGGTTTACACAGAGAAATCCAAGTGCAACTCCATTAAAATAAGAGAGACTTAGAAAACTGGTAAAACCTACATTGTTGATAGAGTTGGGAGTACTTAGCACTGTGAAAACAGCACTTTCGCCGAAAGAAATCTACTTCTCTAAGACCGGGAAACAGTGAACAGACAATGTATGAGTTTCTCAAGACTGGTAACAGATAGAAGCAAGAGAACGTGCACAGCGATTCATCTACCTAGAAAAGTTACAGAGGTTTACACAAAGAATTACAAGTATAAGAACAAGAAAATCAGAGAGTTAGAAAACTGGTAAAACCTACATTGTTGATAGAGTTGGGAGTGCTTAGCACTGTGAAAACAGCACTTTCGCAGAAAGAAATCAACTTCTCTAAGACCTGGAAACAGTGAACAGAGAATGTATGAGTTTCTCCAGATTGGTAACAGATAGAAACAAGAGAAAGTACACTGTGATTAATCTACGTAGACAGGTTTCAGAGGTTTACATAGAGAATTCCAAGTATAAGCACAAGAAAATAAGAGAGACTTAGAAAACTGGTAAAACCTACATTGTTGATAGAGTTGGGAGTACTTAACACTGTGAAAACAGCACGATCGCACAAAGAAATCTACTTCTCTACGACCGCGAAACAGTGAACAGAGAATGTATGAGTTTCTCAAGACTGGTAACAGATAGAAACAAGAGAAAATACACAGGGATTCATCTACCTAGAGAAGTTACAGAGGTTTACACAGAGAAATCCAAGTGTAACTCCAAGAAAATAAGAGAGACTTAGAAAACTGGTAATACCTACATTGTTGATAGAGTTGGGAGTACTTAGCACTGTGAAAACAGCACTTTCGCAGAAAGAAATCTACTTCTCTAAGACCGCGAAATAGTGAACAGACAATGTATGTGTTTCTCAAGATTGGTAACAGATAGAAACAAGAGAAAGTACACTGTGATTCATCTACCTAGAGAAGTTACAGAGGTTTACACAGAGAATTCCAAGTATAAGTACAAGAAAATAAGAGAGACTTAGAAAACTGGTAAAACCTACATTGTTGATAGAGTTGGGAGTACTTAGCACTGTGAAAACAGCACTTTCGCAGAAAGAAGTCTACTTATCTAAGACCGGGAAACAGTGAACAGAGAATGTATGAGTTTCTCCAGATTGGTAACAGATAGAAACAAGAGAAAGTACACTGTGATTAATCTACGTAGACAGGTTTCAGAGGTTTACATAGAGAATTCCAAGTATAAGCACAAGAAAATAAGAGAGACTTAGAAAACTGGTAAAACCTACATTGTTGATAGAGTTGGGAGTACTTAACACTGTGAAAACAGCACGATCGCACAAAGAAATCTACTTCTCTACGACCGCGAAACAGTGAACAGAGAATGTATGAGTTTCTCAAGACTGGTAACAGATAGAAACAAGAGAAAATACACAGGGATTCATCTACCTAGAGAAGTCACAGAGGTTTACACAGAGAAATCCAAGTGTAACTCCAAGAAAATAAGAGAGACTTAGAAAACTGGTAATACCTACATTGTTGATAGAGTTGGGAGTACTTAGCACTGTGAAAACAGCACTTTCGCAGAAAGAAATCTACTTCTCTAAGACCGCGAAATAGTGAACAGACAATGTATGTGTTTCTCAAGATTGGTAACAGATAGAAACAAGAGAAAGTACACTGTGATTCATCTACCTAGAGAAGTTACAGAGGTTTACACAGAGAATTCCAAGTATAAGTACAAGAAAATAAGAGAGGCATAGAAAACTGGTACAACCTACATTGTTGATAAAATTGCGAGTACTTAGCACTGTGAAAACAGCACTTTCGCACAAAGAAATCTACTTTTCTAAGACCGCTTAACAATGAACAGAGAATGTATGAGTTTCTCCAGATTGGTAACAGATAGAAACAAGAGAAAGTACACAGTGATTCATCTACCTACAGAAGTTATAGAGGTTTACACAGAGAATTCCAAGTATAAGTACAAGAAAATAAGAGAGACTTAGAAAACTGGTAAAACCTACATTGTTGATAGAGTTGGGAATACTTAGCACTGTGAAAAAAGCACTTTCGCAGAAAGATTTCTATTTCTCTAAGACCGCGAAACAGTGAACAGAGAATGTATAAGTTTCTCAAGATTGGTAACAGATAGAAACAAGAGAAAGTACACAGTGATTCATCTACCTAGAAAAGTTACAGAGGTTTACACAGAGAATTCCAAGTATAAGTACAAGAAAATAAGAGAGGCGTAGAAAACTGGTACAACCTACATTGTTGATAGAGTTGCGAGTACTTAGCACTGTGAAAACAGCACTTTCGCACAAAGAAATCTACTTCTCTAAGACCGCGAAACAGTGAACAGAGAATGTATGAGTTTCTCCAGATTGGTAACAGATAGAAACAAGAGAATATACACAGTGATTCATCTACCTAGAGAAGTTACAGAGGTTTACACAGAGAAATCCAAGTGTAAATACAAGAAAATAAGAGAGACTTAGAAAACTGGTAAAACCTACATTGTTGATAGAGTTGGGAGTACTTAGCACTGTGAAAACAGCACTTTCGCAGAAAGAAATCTACTTCTCTAAGACCGCGAAACAGTGAACAGAGAATGTATGAGTTTCTCAAGACTGGTAACAGATAGAAACAAGAGAAAGTACACAGTGATTCATCTACCTAGAGAAGTTACAGATGTTTACACAGAGAAATCTAAATGTAACTCCAAGAAAATACGACAGACTTAGAAAACTGGTATAACCTACATTGTTGATAGAGTTGGGAGTACTTAGCACTGTGAAAACAGCACTTTCACAGAAAGAAATCTAATTCTCTAAGACCGGGTAACAGTGAACAGAGAATGTATGAGTTTCTCAAGACTGGTAACAGATAGAAACAAGAGAAAGGACACAGTGATTCATCTACCTAGAGAAGTTAAAGAGGTTTACACATAGAATTCCAAGTATAAGTAAAAGAAAATAAGAGAGACTTAGAAAACTGGTAAAACGTACATTGCTGATAGAGTTGGGAGTACTTAGCACTGTGAAATCAGCAGTTTCGCAGAAAGAAGTCAACTTCTTTAAGACGGGAAATAGTGAACAGAGAATGTATGAGTTTCTCAAGATTGGTAACAGATAGAAACAAGAGAAAGTACACAGTGATTGATCTACCTAGAGAAGTTACAGAGGTTTACACATAGAATTCCAAGTATAAGTACAAGAAAATAAGAGAGACTTAGAAATCTGGTAAAACCTACATTGTTGATAGAGTTGGGAGTACTTAGCACTGTGAAAACAGCACTTTCACAGAAAGAAATCTAATTCTATAAGACCAGGAACCAGTGAACAGAGAATGAATGAGTTTCTCAAGATTGGTAACAGATAGAAACAAGAGAAAGTACACAACGATTCATCTACCTAGAGAAGTTACAGAGCTTTACACAGAGAATTCCAAGTATAAGTACAAGAAAATAAGAGAGACTTAGAAATCTGGTAAAACCTACATTGTTGATAGAGTTGGGAGTACTCAGCACTGTGAAAACAGCACTTTCACAGAAAGAAATCTAATTCTCTAAGACCGGGTAACAGTGAACAGAGAATGTATGAGTTTCTCAAGACTGGTAACAGATAGAAACAAGAGAAAGTACACAGTGATTCATCTACCTAGAGAAGTTAAAGAGGTTTACACATAGAATTCCAAGTATAAGTACAAGAAAATAAGAGAGACTTAGAAAACTGGTAAAACGTACATTGCTGATAGAGTTGGGAGTACTTAGCACTGTGAAATCAGCAGTTTCAGAGAAAGAAGTCAACTTCTTTAAGACGGGAAATAGTGAACAGAGAATGTATGAGTTTCTCAAGATTGGTAACAGATAGAAACAAGAGAAAGTACACAGTGATTGATCTACCTAGAGAAGTTACAGAGGTTTACACAGAGAAATCTAAGTGTAACTCCAAGAAAATACGAGAGACTTAGAAAACTGGTATAACCTACATTGTTGATAGAGTTGGGAGTACTTAGCACTGTGAAAACAGCACTTTCGGAGAAAGAAATCTACTTCTCTAAGACCGGGAAACAGTGAACAGAGAATGTATGAGTTTCTCAAGATTGGTAACAGGTAGAAACAAGAGAAAGTACACAGTGATTCATCTACCTAGAGAAGATACTGAGGTTTACACAGAGAAATCCAAGTGTAACTCCACAAAATAAGAGACACTTAGAAAACTGGTAAAACCTACATTGTTGATAGAGTTGGGAGTACTTAGCACTGTGAAAACAGCACTTTCGCAGAAAGAAATCTATTTCTCTAAGACCGGGAAACAGTGAACAGAGAATGTATGAGTTTCTCAAGATTGGTAACAGATACAAACAAGAGAAAGTACACAGTGATTCAACTACCTAGAGAAGTTACATAGGTTTACACAGAGAATTCCAAGTATAAGTACAAGAAAATCAGAGAGACATAGAAAACTGTAAAACCTACATTGTTGAGAGTTGGGAGTACTCAGCACTGTGAAAAGAGCACTTTCGCAGAAAGAAATCAACTTCTCTAAGACCGGGAAACAGTGAACAGAGAATGTATGAGTTTCTAAAGAGTGGTAACAGATAGAAACAAGAGAAAGTACACAGTGATTCTTCTACCTAGAGAAGTTTCAGAGGTTTACACAGAGAATTCCAAGTATAAGTACAAGAAAATAAGAGAGACTTAGAAAACTGGTAAAACCTACATTGTTGATAGAGTTGGGAGTACTTAACACTGTGAAAACAGCACTATCGCACAAAGAAATCTACTTCTCTACGACCGCGAAACAGTGAACAGAGAATGTATGAGTTTCTCAAGACTGGTAACAGATAGAAACAAGAGAAAATACACAGGGATTCATCTACCTAGAGAAGTTACAGAGGTTTACACAGAGAAATCCAAGTGTAACTCCAAGAAAATAAGAGAGACTTAGAAAACTGGTAATACCTACATTGTTGATAGAGTTGGGAGTACTTAGCACTGTGAAAACAGCACTTTCGCAGAAAGAAATCTACTTCTCTAAGACCGCGAAATAGTGAACAGACAATGTATGTGTTTCTCAAGATTGGTAACAGATAGAAACAAGAGAAAGTACACTGTGATTCATCTACCTAGAGAAGTTACAGAGGTTTACACAGAGAATTCCAAGTATAAGTACAAGAAAATAAGAGAGACTTAGAAAACTGGTAAAACCTACATTGTTGATAGAGTTGGGAGTACTTAGCACTGTGAAAACAGCACTTTTGCAGAAAGAAATCTACTTCTCTAAGACCGGGAAACAGTGAACAAAAAATGTATGAGTTTCTCAAAGTGGTAACAGATAGAAACAAGAGAAAGTACACAGTGATTCATCTACCTAGAGAAGTTACAGAGGTTTACACAGAGTATTCAAAGTATAAGTACAAGAAAATCAGAGAGACTTAGAAAACTGGTAAAACCTACATTGTTGATAGAGTTGGGAGTACTCAGCACTGTGAAAACAGCACCTTCGCAGAAAGAAATCAACTTCTCTAAGACCGGGAAACAGTGAGCAGAGAATGTATGAGTTTCTCAAGATTGGTAACAGATTGAAACAAGAGAAAGTGCACAGTGATTCATCTACCTAGAGAAGTTACAGAGGTTTACACAGAGAAATCTAAGTGTAACTCCAAGAAAATACGAGAGACTTAGAAAACTGGTAAAACCTACATTGTTGATAGAGTTCGGAGTACTTAGCACTGTGAAAACAGCACTTTCGCAAAAAGAAATCTACTTCTCTAAGACCGGGAAACAGTGAACAGAGAATGCATGAGTTTCACAAGATTGGTAACAGATAGAAACAAGAGAAAGTACACAGTGATTCATCTACCTCGAGAAGTTACAGAGGTTTACACAGAGAATTCCAAGTATAAGTACAAGAAAATAAGGAGACTTAGAACACTGGTAAAACCTACATTGTTGATAGAGTTGGGAATACTTGGCACTGTGAAAAAAGCACTTTCGCAGAAAGATTTCTACTTCTCTAAGATCGCGAAACAGTGAACAGAGAATGTATAAGTTTCTCAAGATTGGTAACAGATAGAAACAAGAGAAAGTACGCAGTGATTCATATACCTAGAGAAGTTACAGAGGTTTACACAGAGAATTCCAAGTATAAGTACAAGAAAATAAGAGAGGCATAGAAAACTGGTACAACCTACATTGTTGATAAAATTGCGAGTACTTAGCACTGTGAAAACAGCACTTTCGCACAAAGAAATCTACTTTTCTAAGACCGCTTAACAATGAACAGAGAATGTATGAGTTTCTCCAGATTGGTAACAGATAGAAACAAGAGAAAGTACACAGTGATTCATCTACCTACAGAAGTTATAGAGGTTTACACAGAGAATTCCAAGTATAAGTACAAGAAAATAAGAGAGACTTAGAAAACTGGTAAAACCTACATTGTTGATAGAGTTGGGAATACTTAGCACTGTGAAAAAAGCACTTTCGCAGAAAGATTTCTATTTCTCTAAGACCGCGAAACAGTGAACAGAGAATGTATAAGTTTCTCAAGATTGGTAACAGATAGAAACAAGAGAAAGTACACAGTGATTCATCTACCTAGAAAAGTTACAGAGGTTTACACAGAGAATTCCAAGTATAAGTACAAGAAAATAAGAGAGGCGTAGAAAACTGGTACAACCTACATTGTTGATAGAGTTGCGAGTACTTAGCACTGTGAAAACAGCACTTTCGCACAAAGAAATCTACTTCTCTAAGACCGCGAAACAGTGAACAGAGAATGTATGAGTTTCTCCAGATTGGTAACAGATAGAAACAAGAGAATATACACAGTGATTCATCTACCTAGAGAAGTTACAGAGGTTTACACAGAGAAATCCAAGTGTAAATACAAGAAAATAAGAGAGACTTAGAAAACTGGTAAAACCTACATTGTTGATAGAGTTGGGAGTACTTAGCACTGTGAAAACAGCACTTTCGCAGAAAGAAATCTACTTCTCTAAGACCGCGAAACAGTGAACAGAGAATGTATGAGTTTCTCAAGACTGGTAACAGATAGAAACAAGAGAAAGTACACAGTGATTCATCTACCTAGAGAAGTTACAGATGTTTACACAGAGAAATCTAAATGTAACTCCAAGAAAATACGACAGACTTAGAAAACTGGTATAACCTACATTGTTGATAGAGTTGGGAGTACTTAGCACTGTGAAAACAGCACTTTCACAGAAAGAAATCTAATTCTCTAAGACCGGGTAACAGTGAACAGAGAATGTATGAGTTTCTCAAGACTGGTAACAGATAGAAACAAGAGAAAGTACACAGTGATTCATCTACCTAGAGAAGTTAAAGAGGTTTACACATAGAATTCCAAGTATAAGTAAAAGAAAATAAGAGAGACTTAGAAAACTGGTAAAACGTACATTGCTGATAGAGTTGGGAGTACTTAGCACTGTGAAATCAGCAGTTTCGCAGAAAGAAGTCAACTTCTTTAAGACGGGAAATAGTGAACAGAGAATGTATGAGTTTCTCAAGATTGGTAACAGATAGAAACAAGAGAAAGTACACAGTGATTGATCTACCTAGAGAAGTTACAGAGGTTTACACATAGAATTCCAAGTATAAGTACAAGAAAATAAGAGAGACTTAGAAATCTGGTAAAACCTACATTGTTGATAGAGTTGGGAGTACTTAGCACTGTGAAAACAGCATTTTCACAGAAAGAAATCTAATTCTATAAGACCAGGAACCAGTGAACAGAGAATGAATGAGTTTCTCAAGATTGGTAACAGATAGAAACAAGAGAAAGTACACAACGATTCATCTACCTAGAGAAGTTACAGAGCTTTACACAGAGAATTCCAAGTATAAGTACAAGAAAATAAGAGAGACTTAGAAATCTGGTAAAACCTACATTGTTGATAGAGTTGGGAGTACTCAGCACTGTGAAAACAGCACTTTCACAGAAAGAAATCTAATTCTCTAAGACCGGGTAACAGTGAACAGAGAATGTATGAGTTTCTCAAGACTGGTAACAGATAGAAACAAGAGAAAGTACACAGTGATTCATCTACCTAGAGAAGTTAAAGAGGTTTACACATAGAATTCCAAGTATAAGTACAAGAAAATAAGAGAGACTTAGAAAACTGGTAAAACGTACATTGCTGATAGAGTTGGGAGTACTTAGCACTGTGAAATCAGCAGTTTCGCAGAAAGAAGTCAACTTCTTTAAGACGGGAAATAGTGAACAGAGAATGTATGAGTTTCTCAAGATTGGTAACAGATAGAAACAAGAGAAAGTACACAGTGATTGATCTACCTAGAGAAGTTACAGAGGTTTACACAGAGAAATCTAAGTGTAACTCCAAGAAAATACGAGAGACTTAGAAAACTGGTATAACCTACATTGTTGATAGAGTTGGGAGTACTTAGCACTGTGAAAACAGCACTTTCGGAGAAAGAAATCTACTTCTCTAAGACCGGGAAACAGTGAACAGAGAATGTATGAGTTTCTCAAGATTGGTAACAGGTAGAAACAAGAGAAAGTACACAGTGATTCATCTACCTAGAGAAGATACTGAGGTTTACACAGAGAAATCCAAGTGTAACTCCACAAAATAAGAGACACTTAGAAAACTGGTAAAACCTACATTGTTGATAGAGTTGGGAGTACTTAGCACTGTGAAAACAGCACTTTCGCAGAAAGAAATCTATTTCTCTAAGACCGGGAAACAGTGAACAGAGAATGTATGAGTTTCTCAAGATTGGTAACAGATACAAACAAGAGAAAGTACACAGTGATTCAACTACCTAGAGAAGTTACATAGGTTTACACAGAGAATTCCAAGTATAAGTACAAGAAAATCAGAGAGACATAGAAAACTGTAAAACCTACATTGTTGAGAGTTGGGAGTACTCAGCACTGTGAAAAGAGCACTTTCGCAGAAAGAAATCAACTTCTCTAAGACCGGGAAACAGTGAACAGAGAATGTATGAGTTTCTAAAGAGTGGTAACAGATAGAAACAAGAGAAAGTACACAGTGATTCTTCTACCTAGAGAAGTTTCAGAGGTTTACACAGAGAATTCCAAGTATAAGTACAAGAAAATAAGAGAGACTTAGAAAACTGGTAAAACCTACATTGTTGATAGAGTTGGGAGTACTTAGCACTGTGAAAACAGCACTTTCGCAGATAGAAATCTAATTCTCTAAGACCAGGAACCAGTGAACAGAGAATGTATGAGTTTCTCAAGATTGGTAACAGATAGAAACAAGAGAAAGTACACAACGATTCATCTACCTAGAGAAGTTACAGAGGTTTTCACAGAGAATTCCAAGTATAAGTACAAGAAAATAAGAGAGACTTAGAAATCTGGTAAAACCTACATTGTTGATACAGTTGGGAGTACTTAGCACTGTGAAAACAGCACTTTAGCAGAAAGAAATCAACTTCTCTAAGACCGGGAACAGTGAACAGAGAATGTATGAGTTTCTCAAGATTGGTAAGAGATACAAACAAGAGAAAGTACACAGTGATTCATCTAACTAGAGAAGTTTCAGAGGTTTACACAGAGAATTCCAAGTATTAGTAGAAGAAAATAATTGAGACTTAGAAAACTGGTAAAACCTACATTGTTGATAGAGTTGGGAGTACTTAGCACTGTGAAAACAGCACTTTCGCACAAAGAAATCTAGTTCTCTAAGACGGGGAATTAGTGAACAGAGAATGTATGAGTTTCTCAAGACTGGTAAGAGATAGAAACAAGAGAAAATACACAGTGATTCATCTACCTAGAGAAGTTACAGAGGTTTACACAGAGAATTCCAAGTATAAGTACAAGAAAATAAGAGAGACGTAGAAAACTGATAACAACTACATTGTTGATAGAGTTGGGAGTACTTAGCACTGTGAAAACAGCACTTTCGCAGATAGAAATCTAATTCTCTAAGACCAGGAACCAGTGAACAGAGAATTTATGAGTTTCTCAAGATTGGTAACAGATAGAAACAAGAGAAAGTACACAACGATTCATCTACGTAGAGAAGTTACAGAGCTTTACACAGAGAATTCCAAGTATAAGTATAAGAAAATAAGAGAGACTTAGAAAACTGGTTAAACCTACATTGTTGATAGAGTTGGGAGTACTTAGCACTGTGAAAACAGCACTTTCGCAGAAAGAAATCAACTTCTCTAAGACCGGGAAATAGTGAACAGAGAATGTATGAGTTTCTCAATATTGATAACCGATAGAAACAAGAGAAAGTACACAGTGATTCATCTACCTAGAGAAGTTACAGAGTTTTATACAGAGAATTCCAAGTATAAGTACAAGAAAATAAGAGAGACTTAGAAAACTGGTAAAACCTACATTGTTGATAGAGTTGGGAGTACTTAGCACTGTGAAAACAGCACTTTCGCAGAAAGAAATCTACTTCTCTAAGACCGGGAGACAGTGAACAGAGAATGTATGAGTTTCTCAAGATTGGTAACAGATAGAAACAAGAGAAAGTACACAGTGATTCATCTACCTAGAGAAGTTTCAGAGGTTTACACAGAGAATTCCAAGTATAAGCACAAGAAAATAAGAGAGACTTAGAAAACTGGTAAAACCTACATTGTTGATAGAGTTGGGAGTACTTAGCACTGTGAAAACAGCACTTTCACAGAAAGAAATCTACTTCTCTAAGACCGGGATACAGTGAACAGAGAATGTATCAGTTTCTTAAGATTGGTAACAGATAGAAACAAGAGGAAGTACACAGTCATTCATCTACCTAGAGAAGTTACAGAGATTTACACATAGAAATCCAAGTGTAACTCCAAGAAAATAAGAGAGACTTAGAAAACTGGTAAAACCTACATTGTTGATAGAGTTGGGAGTACTTAGCACTGTGAAAACAGCACTTTCGCAGAAAGAAATCTACTTCTCTAAGACCGGGAATCAGTGAACAGAGAATGTATGAGTTTCTCAAGACTGGTAACAGATAGAAACAAGAGAAAGTACACAACGATTCATCTAACTAGAGAAGTTACAGAGGTTTACACAGAGAATTCCAAGTATAATTACAAGAAAATAAGAGAGACTTGGAAAACTGGTAAAACCTACATTGTTGATAGAGTTGGGAGTACTTAGCACTGTGAAAACAGCACTTTCGCAGAAAGAAGTCAACTTCTGTAAGACCGGGAAATAGTGAACAGAGAATGTATGAGTTTCTCAAGATTGGTAACAGATAGAAACAAGAGAAAGCACACAGTGATTCATCTACCTAGAGAAGTTACAGAGGTTTACACAGAGAATTCCAAGTATAAGTAGAAGAAAATAAGAGAGACTTAGAAAACTGGTAAAACCTACATTGTTGATAGAGTTGGGAGTACTTAGCACTGTGAAAACAACACTTTCGCAGAAAGAAATCTACTTCTCTAAGACCGCGAAACAGTGAACAGAGAATGTATGTGTTTCCCAAGACTGGTAACAGAGAGAAATAAGAGAAAGTACACAGTGATTCATCTACCTAGAGAAGTTACAGAGGTTTACACAGAGAATTCCAAGTATAAGTACAAGAAAATAAGAGAGACTTAGAAAACTGGTAAAACCTACATTGTTGATAGAGTTGGGAGTACTTAGCACTGTGAAAACAGCACTTTCGCAGAAAGAAATCTACTTCTCTAAGACCGGGAAACAGTGAACAGAGAATGTATGAGTTTCTGAAGATTGGTAACAGATAGAAAGATGAGAAAATACACAGTGATTCATCTACCTAGAGAAGTTTCAGAGGTTTAGACAGAGGATTCCAAGTAAAAGTACAAGAAAATAAGAGAGACTTAGAAGACTGGTAAAACCTACATTGTTGATAGAGTTGGGAGTACTTAGCACTGTGAAAACAGCACTTTCACAGCAAGAAATCTACTTCTCTAAGACCAGGAAACAGTGAACAGAGAATGTATCAGTTTCTCAAGATTGGTAACAGATAGAAAAAAGAGAAAGTACACAGTGATTCATCTACCTAGAGAAGTTACAGAGGTTTACACAGAGAAATCCAAGTGTAACTCCACGAAAATAAGAGAGACGTAGAAAACTAGTAAAACCTACATTGTTGATAGAGTTGGGAGTACTTAGCACTGTGAAAACAGCACTTTCGCAGAAAGAAATCTACTTCTCTAAGACCGGGAATCAGTGAACAGAGAATGTATGAGTTTCTCAAGACTGGTAACAGATAGAAACAAGAGAAAGTACAGAGTGATTCATCTACCTAGAGAAGTTACAGAGGTTTACACAGAGAATTCCAAGTATAAGTAGAAGAAAATAAGACTTAGAAAACTGGTAAAACCTACATTGTTGATAGAGTTGGGAGTACTTAGCACTGTGAAAACAGCACTTTCGCACAAAGAAATCTAGTTCTCTCAGACGGGGAATTAGTGACAGAGAATGTATGAGTTTCTCAAGACTGGTAACAGATAGAAACAAGAGAAAATACACAGTGATTCATCTACCTAGAGAAGTTACAGAGGTTTACACAGAGAATTCCAAGTATAAGTACAAGAAAATAAGAGAGACTTAGAAAACTGATAAAAACTACATTGTTGATAGAGTTGGGAGTACTTAGCACTGTGAAAACAGCACTTTCGCAGATAGAAATCTAATTCTCTAAGACCAGGAACCAGTGAACAGAGAATGTATGAGTTTCTCAAGATTGGTAACAGATAGAAACAAGAGAAAGTACACAACGATTCATCTACCTAGAGAAGTTACAGAGCTTTACACAGAGAATTCCAAGTATAAGTATAAGAAAATAAGAGAGACTTAGAAAACTGGTAAAACCTACATTGTTGATAGAGTTTGGAGTACTTAGCACTGTGAAAACAGCACTTTCGCAGAAAGAAATCAACTTCTCTAAGACCGGGAAATAGTGAACAGAGAATGTATGAGTTTCTCAATATTGATAACCGATAGAAACAAGAGAAAGTACACAGTGATTCATATACCTAGAGAAGTTACAGAGGATTACACAGAGAAATCCAAGTGTAAATCTACGAAAATAAGAGAGATTTAGAAAACTGGTAAAACCTACATTGTTGATAGAGTTGGGAGTACTTAGCACTGTGAAAACAGCACTTTCGCAGAAAGAAATCTACTTCTCTAAGACCGGGATACAGTGAACAGAGAATGTATCAGTTTCTCAAGATTGGTAACAGATAGAAACAAGAGGAAGTACACAGTGATTCATCTACCTAGAGAAGTTTCAGAGGTTTACACAGAGAATTCCAAGTATAAGCACAAGAAAATAAGAGAGACTTAGAAAACTGGTAAAACCTACATTGTTGATAGAGTTGGGAGTACTTAGCACTGTGAAAACAGCACTTTCACAGAAAGAAATCTACTTCTCTAAGACCGGGATACAGTGAACAGAGAATGTATCAGTTTCTCAAGATTGGTAACAGATAGAAACAAGAGGAAGTACACAGTCATTCATCTACCTAGAGAAGTTACAGAGCTTTACACATAGAAATCCAAGTGTAACTCCAAGAAAATAAGAGAGACTTAGAAAACTGGTAAAGCCTACATTGTTGATAGAGTTGGGAGTACTTAGCACTGTGAAAACAGCACTTTCGCAGAAAGAAATCTACTTCTCTAAGTCCGGAATCAGTGAACAGAGAATGTATGAGTTTCTCAAGACTGGTAACAGATAGAAACAAGAGAAAGTACACAACGATTCGTCTAACTAGAGAAGTTACAGAGGTTTACACAGAGAATTCCAAGTATAAGTACAAGAAAATAAGAGAGACCTAGAAATCTGGTAAAACCTATATTGTTGATAGAGTTGGGAGTACTTAGCACTGTGAAAACAGCACTTTCACAGAAAGAAATCTACTTCTCTAAGACCGGGAAACAGTGAACAGAGAATGTATGAGTTTCTCAAGACTGGTAACAGATAGAAACAAGAGAAAGTACACAGTGATTCAACTACCTAGAGAAGTTACAGAGGTTTACACAGAGAATTCCAAGTATAAGTACAAGAAAATAAGAGAGACTTGGAAAACTGGTAAAACCTACATTTTTGATAGAGTTGGGAGTACTTAGCACTGTGAAAATAGCACTTTCGCAGAAAGAAGTCAACTTCTGTAAGACCGGGAAATAGTGAACAGAGAATGTATGAGTTTCTCAAGATTGGTAACAGATAGAAACAAGAGAAAGTCCACAGTGATTCATCTACCTACAGAAGTTACAGAGGTTTACACAAAGAATTACAAGTATAAGAACAAGAAAATCAGAGAGTTAGAAAACTGGTAAAACCTACATTGTTGATAGAGTTGGGAGTGCTTAGCACTGTGAAAACAGCACTTTCGCAGAAAGAAATCAACTTCTCTAAGACAGGGAAACAGTGAACAGAGAATGTATGAGTTTCTCAAGATTGGTAACAGATAGAAACCAGAGAAATTACACAGTGATTCATCTACCTAGAGAAGTTACAGAGGTTTACACAGAGAATTCCAAGTATAAGTACAAGAAAATAGGAGAGACTTAGAAAACTGGTAAAACCTACATTGTTGATAGAGTAGGGAGTACTTAGCACTGTGAAAGCAGCACTTTCGCAGAAAGAAGTCTACTTATCTAAGACCGGGAAACAGTGAACAGAGAATGTATGAGTTTCTCCAGATTGGTAACAGATAGAAACAAGAGAAAGTACACTGTGATTAATCTACGTAGACAAGTTTCAGAGGTTTACACAGACAATTCCAAGTATAAGCACAAGAAAATAAGAGAGACTTAGAAAACTGGTAAAACCTACATTGTTGATAGAGTTGGGAGTACTTAACACTGTGAAAACAGCACTATCGCACAAAGAAATCTACTTCTCTACGACCGCGAAACAGTGAACAGAGAATGTATGAGTTTCTCAAGACTGGTAACAGATAGAAACAAGAGAAAATACACAGGGATTCATCTACCTAGAGAAGTTACAGAGGTTTACACAGAGAAATCCAAGTGTAACTCCAAGAAAATAAGAGAGACTTAGAAAACTGGTAATACCTACATTGTTGATAGAGTTGGGAGTACTTAGCACTGTGAAAACAGCACTTTCGCAGAAAGAAATCTACTTCTCTAAGACCGGGAATCAGTGGACAGAGAATGTATGTGTTTCTCAAGATTGGTAACAGATAGAAACAAGAGAAAGTACACAGTGATTCATCTACCTAGAGAAGTTACAGACGTTTACACAGAGAATTCCAAGTATAAGTACAAGAAAATAAGAGAGACTTAGAAAACTGGTAAAACCTACATTGTTGATAGAGTTGGGAGTACTTAGCACTGTGAAAACAGCACTTTCGCAGAAAGAAATCTACTTCTCTAAGACCGCGAAATAGTGAACAGACAATGTATGTGTTTCTCAAGATTGGCAACACATAGAAACAAGAGAAAGTACACTGTGATTCATCTACCTAGAGAAGTTACAGAGGTTTACACAGAGAATTCCAAGTATAAGTACAAGAAAATAAGAGAGACTTAGAAAACTGGTAAAACCTACATTGTTGATAGAATAGGGAGTACTTAGCACTGTGAAAACAGCACTTTTGCAGAAAGAAATCTACTTCTCTAAGACCGGGAAACAGTGAACAAAAAATGTATGAGTTTCTCAAGAGTGGTAACAGATAGAAAGAAGAGAAAGTACACAGTGATTCATCTACCTAGAGAAGTTACAGAGGTTTACACAGAGAATTCCAAGTATAAGTACAAGAAAATAAGAGAGACTTAGAAAACTGGTAAAACCTACATTGTTGATAGAGTTGTGAGTACTCAGCACTGTGAAAACAGCACTTTCGCAGAAAGAAATCAACTTCTCTAAGACCGGGAAACAGTGAGCAGAGAATGTATGAGTTTCTCAAGATTGGTAACAGATTGAAACAAGAGAAAGTGCACAGTGATTCATCTACCTAGAGAAGTTACAGAGGTTTACACAGAGAAATCTAAGTGAAACTCCAAGAAAATACGAGAGACTTAAAAAACTGGTAAAACCTACATTGTTGATAGAGTTCGGAGTACTTAGCACTGTGAAAACAGCACTTTCGCAAAAAGAAATCTACTTCTCTAAGACCGGGAAACAGTGAACATAGAATGTATGAGTTTCTCAAGACTAGTAACAGATAGAAACAAGAGAAAGTCCACAGTGATTCATCTACCTAGAGAAGTTACAGAGGTATACACAGAGAATTCCAAGTATAAGTACAAGAAAACAAGAGAGACTTAGAAAACTGGTAAAACCTACATTGTTGATAGAGTTGGGAGTACATAGCACTGTCAAAACAGCACTTTCGCAGAAAGAAATCAACTTCTCTAAGACCGGGAAACAGTGAACAGAGAATGTATGAGTTTCTCAAGACTGGTAACAGATAGAAACAAGAGACAGTACACAGTGATTCATCTACCTAGAGAAATTACAGAGGTTTACACAGAGAATTCCAAGTATAAGTACAAGAAAATAAGAGAGACTTAGAAAACTGGTAAAACCTACATTGTTGATAGAGTTGGGAGTACTTAGCACTGTGAAAACAGCACTTTCGCAGAAAGAAATCTACTTCTCTAAGACCGGGAAACAGTGAACAGAGAATGTATGACTTTCTCAAGATTGGTAACAGATAGAAATAAGAGAAAGTACACAGTGATTCATCTACCTAGAGAAGTTACAGAGGTTTACACAGAGAAATCCAAGTGTAACTCCAAGAATATAATAGAGACTTAGAAAACTGGTAAAACCTACATTGTTGATAGAGTTGGGAGTACTTAGCACTGTGAAAACAGCACTTTCGCAGAAAGAAATCTACTTCTCTAAGACCGGAAAACAGTGAACAGAGAACGTATGAGTTTCTCAAGATTGGTAACAGATAGAAACAAGAGAAAGTACACAGTGATTCATCTACCTAGAGAAGTTACAGAGGTTTTCACAGAGAATTCCAAGTATAAGTAGAAGAAAATAAGAGAGACTTAGCAAACTGGTAAAACCTACATTGTTGACAGAGTTGGGAGTACTTAGCACTGTGAAAACAGCACTTTCGTAGAAAGAAATCAACTTCTCTAAGACCGGGAAACAGTGATCAGAGAATGTATGAGTTTCTAAAGAGTGGTAACAGATAGAAACAAGAGAAAGTCCACAGTGATTCATCTACCTATAGAAGTTACAGAGGTTTACACAGAGAATTCCAAGTATAAGTACAAGAAAATAAGAGAGACTTAGAAAACTGGTAAAACCTACATTGTTGATAGAGTTGGGATTACATAGCACTGTCAAAAGAGCACTTTCGCAGAAAGAAATCAACTTCTCTAAGACCGGGAAACAGTGAACAGAGAATGTATGAGTTTCTCAAGACTGGTAAGAGATAGAAACAAGAGACAGTACACAGTGATTCATCTACCTAGAGAAGTTACAGAGGTTTACACAGAGAATTCCAAGTATAAGTACAAGAAAATAAGAGAGACTTAGAAAACTGGTAAAACCTACATTGTTGATAGAGTTGGGAGTACTTAGCACTGTGAAAACAGCACTTTCGCAGAAAGAAATCTACTTCTCTAAGACCGCGAAAAAGTGAACAGAGAATGTATGAGTTTCTCAAGACTGGTAACAGATAGAAACAAGAGAAATTACACAGTGATTCATCTACCTAGAGAAGTTACAGAGGTTTACACAGAGAATTCCAAGTATAAGTACAAGAAAATAAGAGAGACTTGGAAAACTGGTAAAACCTACATTGTTGATAGAGTTGGGAGTACTTAGCACTGTGAAAACAGCACATTTGCAGAAAGAAATCTACTTCTCTAAGACCGGGAAACAGTGAACAGAGAATGTATGAGTTTCTCAAGACTGGTAACAGATAGAAACAAGAGAAAGTACACAGTGATTCATCTACCTAGAGAAGTTACAGAGGTTTACACAGAGAATTCCAAGTATCAGTACAAGAAAATAAGAGAGACTTAGAAAACTGGTAAAAAATATATTGTTGATAGAGTTGGGTGTACTTAACACTGTGAAAACAGCACTTTCGCAGAAAGAAATCTACTTGTATAAGACCGAGAAACAGTGATCAGAGAATGTATGAGTTTCTAAAGAGTGGTAACAGATAGAAACACAGGAAAGTACACAGTGATTCATCTACCTAGAGAAGTTACAGAGGTTTAAAGAGAATATTCCAAGTATAAGTATAATAAAATAAGAGAGACTTAGAAAACTGGAAAAACCTACATTGTTGATAGAGTTGGGAGTACTTAGCACTGTGAAAACAGCACTTTGGCGCAAAGAAATCTACTTCTCTAAGACCGCGAAACAGTGAACAGAGAATGTATGTGTTTCTCAAGACTGGTAACAGATTGAAATAAGAGAAAGTACACAGTGATTCATCTACCTAGAGAAGTTACAGAGGTTTACACAGGGAATTCCAAGTATAAGTACAAGAAAGTAAGAGAGACTTAGAAAACTGGTAAAACCTACATTGTTGATAGAGTTGGGAGTACTTAGCACTGTGAAAACAGCACTTTCGGAGAAAGAAATCTACTTCTCTAAGACCGGGAAACAGTGAACAGAGAATGTATGAGTTTCTCAAGATTGGTATCAGATAGAAACAAGAGGAAGTACATAGTGATTCATCTACCTAGAGAAGTTACAGAGGTTTGCACAGAGAAATCCAAGTGTAACTCCAAGAAAATAAGAGAGACTTAGAAAACTGGTAAAACCTACATTGTTGATAGAGTTGGGAGTACTTAGCACTGTGAAAACAGCACTTTGGCACAAAGAAATCTACTTCTCTAAGTCCGTGAAACAGTGAACAGAGAATGTGTTTCTGAAGACTGGTAACAGATAGAAATAAGAGAAAGTACACAGTGATTCATCTACCTAGAGAAGTTACAGAAGTTTACACAGGGAATTCCAAGTATAAGTACAAGAAAGTAAGAGAGACTTAGAAAACTGGTAAAACCTACATTGTTGATAGAGTTGGGAGTACTTAGCACTGTGAAAACAGCACTTTCAGAGAAAGAAATCTACTTCTCTAAGACCGGGAAACAGTGATCAGAGAATGTATGAGTTTCTCAAGATTGGTATCAGATAGAAACAAGAGAAAGTACACAGTGATTCATCTACCTAGAGAAGTTACAGAGGTTTGCAAAGAGAAATCCAAGTGTAACTCCAAGAAAATAAGAGAGACTTAGAAAACTGGTAAAACCTACAATGTTGATAGAGTTGGGAGTACTTAGCACTGTGAAAACAGCACTTTCGCAGAAAGAAATCTACTTGTCTAACACCGGGAATCAGTGAAGAGAGAATGTATGAGTTTCTCAAGACTGGTAACAGATAGAAACAAGAGAAAGTACACAGTGATTCATCTACCTAGATAAGTTACAGAGGTTTACACAGAGAATTGCAAGTATAAGTACAAGAAAATAAGAGAGACTTAGAAAACTGGTAAAACCTACATTGTTGATAGAGTTGGGAGTACTTAGCACTGTGAAAACAGCACTTTCGCAGAAAGAAATCTACTTCTCTAAGACTGGAAAACAGTGAAGAGAGAATGTATGAGTTTCTCATGATTCGTAACAGATAGAAACAAGAGAAAGTACACAGTGATTGATCTACCTAGAGAAGTTACAGAGGTTTACACAGAGAAATCCAAGTGTAACTCCAAGAAAATAAGAGAGACTTAGAAAACTGGTAATACCTACATTGTTGATAGAGTTGGGAGTACTTAGCACTGTGAAAACAGCACTTTCACAGAAAGGAATCTACTTCTCTAAGACCGGGAAACAGTGAAGAGAGAATGTATGAGTTTCTCAAGACTGGTAACAGACAGAAACAAGAGAAAGTACACAGTGATTCATCTACCTAGAGAAGTTACATAGGTTTACACAGAGAATTCCAAGTATAAGTACAAGAAAATAAGAGAGACTTAGAAAACTGGTAAAACCTACATTGTTGATAGAGTTGGGAGTACTTAGCACTGTGAAAACAGCACTTTCGCAGAAAGAAATCTACTTCTTTAAGACCGGGAAACAGTGAAGAGAGAATGTATGAGTTTCTCAAGATTGGTAGAAGACAGAAACAAGAGAAAGTACACAGTGATTCATCTAGCTAGAGAAGTTACAGAGGTTTACACACAGAATTCCAAGTATAAGAAAATAAGAGAGACTTAGAAAACTGGTAAAACCTTCATTGTTGATAGAGTTGGGTGTACTTAGCACTGTGAAAACAGCACTTTCACAGAAAGAAATCTACTTCTCTAAGACCGGGAAACAGTGAATAGAGAATGTATGAGTTTCTCAAGATTGGTAACAGATAGAAACAAGAGAAAGTACACAGTGATTCATCTACCTAGAGAAGTTACAGAGGTTTACACAGAGAAATCCAAGTGTAACTCCAAGAAAATAAGAGAGACTTAGAAAACTGGTAAAACCTGCATTGTTGATAGAGTTGGGAGTACTTAGCACTGTGAAAACAGCACTTTCGCAGAAAGAAATCTACTTCTCTAAGACCGGGAAACAGTGAACAGAGAATGTATGAGTTTCTCAAGATTGGTAACAGATAGAAACAAGAGAACGTACACAGTGATTCATCTACCTAGAGAAGTTACAGAGGTTTACACACAGAATTCCAAGTATAAGTATAAGAAAATAAGAGAGACTTAGAAAACTGGTAAAACCTACATTGCTGATAGAGTTGGGAGTACTTAGCACTGTGAAAACAGCACCTTCACAGAAAGAAATCTATTTGTCTAAGACCGGGAAACAGTGAACAGAGAATGTATGAGTTTCTCAAGATTGGTAACAGATAGAAACAAGAGAAAGTACACAGTGATTCATCTACCTGGAGAAGTTACAGAGGTTTACACAGAGAAATCCAAGTGAAACTCCAAGAAAATAAGAGAGACTTAGAAAACTGGTAAAACCTACGTTGTTGATAGAGTTGGGAGTACTTAGCACTGTGAAAACAGCACTTTCGCAGCAAGAAATCTACTTCTCTAAGACCGGGAAACAGTGAACAGATAATGTATGAGTTTCTCAAGACGGGTAACAGATAGAAACAAGAGAAAGTACACAGTGATTCATCTACCTAGAGAAGTTACAGAGGTTTACACAGAGAATTCCAAGTATAAGTACAAGAAAATAAGAGAGACTTAGAAAACTGGTAAAACCTACATTGTTGATAGAGTTGGGTGTACATAGCACTGTCAAAACAGAACTTTCGCAGAAAGAAATCAACTTCTCTAAGACCGGGAAACAGTGAACAGAGAATGTATGAGTTTCTCAAGACTGGTAACAGATAGAAACAAGAGAAAGTACACAGTGATTCATCTACTTAGAGAAGTTACAGAGGTTTACACAGAGAATTCCAAGTATAAGTACAAGAAAATAAGAGAGACTTAGAAAACTGGTAAAACCTACATTGTTGATAGAGTTGGGAGTACTTAGCACTGTTAAAACAGCAGTTTTGCAGAAAGAAATCAACTTCTCTAAGACCGGGAAACAGTGAACAGAGAATGTATGAGTTTCTCTAGATTGGTAACAGATAGAAAGAAGAGAAAGTACACAGTGATTCATCTACCTAGAGAAGTTACAGAGGTTTACACACAAAATTCCAAGTATAAGTATAAGAAAATAGGAGAGACTTAGAAAACTGGTAAAACCTACATTGTTGATAGAGTTAGGAGCACTTAGCACTGTGAAAACAGCACTTTCGCAGAAAGAAATCAACTTCTCTAAGACTGGTAAATAGTGAACAGAGAATGTATGAGTTTCTCAAGATTGGTAACAGATGGAAACAAGAGAAAGTACACAGTGATTCATCTACCTAGAGAATATACAGAGGTTTACACAGAGAATTCCAAGTGTAACTCCAAGAAAATAAGAGAGACTTAGAAAACTGGTAATACCTACATTGTTGATAGAGTTGGGAGTACTTAGCACTGTGAAAACAGCACCTTCGCAGAAAGAAATCTACTTCTCTAAGACCGAGAAACAGTTAACAGAGAATGTATGAGTTTCTCAAGACTGGTAACAGACAGAAACAAGAGAAAGTACACAGTGATTCAACTACCTAGAGAAGTTACAGAGGTTTACACAGAATATTCCAAGTATAAGTACAAGAAAATAAGAGAGACTTAGAAAACTGGTAAAACCTACATTGTTGATAGAGTTGGGAGTACTTAGCACAGTGAAAACAGCACTTTGGCACAAAGAAATCTACCTCTCTAAGACCGCGAAACAGTGAAGAGAGAATGTATGTGTTTCTCAAGACTGGTAAGAGATAGAAATAAGAGAAAGTACACAGTGATTCATCTAGCTAGAGAAGTTACAGAGGTTTACACTGGGAATTCCAAGTATAAGTACAGAAAGTAAGAGAGACTTACAAAACTGTTAAAATCTACATTGTTGATATAGTTGGGAGTGCTTAGCACTGTGAAAACAGCACTTTCGTAGAAAGAAATCTACTTCTCTAAGACCGGGAAACAGTGAACAGAGAATGTATGAGTTTCTGAAGATTGGTATCAGATAGAAACAAGAGAAAGTACACAGTGATTCATCTACCTAGAGAAGTTACAGAGGTTTGCACAGAGAAATCCAAGTGTAACTCCAAGAAAATAAGAGAGACTTAGAAAACTGGTAAAACCTACATTGTTGATAGAGTTGGGAGTACTTAGCACTGTGAAAAGAGCACTTTCGCAGAAAGAAATCTACTTCTCTAAGACCGGGAAACATTGAACAGAGAATGTATGTGTTTCTCAAGACTGGTAACAGATAGAAACAAGAGAAAGTACACAGTGATTCATCTACCTAGAGAAGTTACATAGGTTTGCACAGAGAATTCCAAGTATAAGTACAAGAAAATCAGAGAGACTTAGAAAATTGTTAAAACCTACATTGTTGAGAGTTGGGAGTACTTAGCACTGTGAAAACAGCACTTTCGCAGAAAGAAATCTACTTCTCTAAGACCGGGAAACAGTGAACACAGAATGTATGAGTTTCTAAAGAGTGGTAACAGATAGAAACAAGAGAAAGTACACAGTGATTCATCTACCTAGAGAAGTTACAGAGGTTTACACAAGAATTCCAAGTATAAGTACAAGAAAATAAGAGAGAATTAGAAAACTGGTAAAACCTACATTGTTGATAGAGTTGGGAGTACTTACCACCGTGAAAACAGCACTTTCGCAGAAAGAAATCTACTTCTCTATGACCGGGAAACAGTGAACAGAGAATGTATGAGTTTCTCAAGATTGGTAACAGATAGAAACAAGAGAAAGTACACAGTGATTCATCTACCTAGAGAAGTTACAGAGGTTTACACAGAGAAATCCAAGTGTAACTCCAAGAAAATAAGAGAGACTTAGAAAACTGGTAAAACCTACATTGTTGATAGAGTTGGGAGTACTTAGCACTGTGAAAACAGCACTTTCGCAGAAAGAAATGTACTTCTCTAAGACCGGGAAACAGTGAACAGAGAATGTATGACTTTCTCAAGACTGGTACAGAAACAAGAGAAAGTACACAGTGATTCAAATACTTAGAGAAGATACAGAGGTTTACACAGAGAATTCCAAGTATAAGTACAAGAAATAAGAGAGACTTAGAAAACTGGTAAAACCTACATTGTTGATAGAGTTGGGAGTACTTAGCACTGTGAAAACAGCACTTTCGCAGAAAGAAATCTACTTCTCTAAGACCGGGAAAATGTGAACAAAGAATGTATGAGTTTCTCAAGTATGGTAACTGATAGAAACAAGAGAAAGTACACAGTGATTCATTTACCTAGAGAAGTTACAGAGGTTTACACAGAGAATTCCAAGTATAAGTACAAGAAAATCAGAGAGACTTAGAAAACTGGCAAAAACCTACATTGTTGATAGAGTTGGGAGTACTTAGCACTGTGAAAACAGCACTTTCACAGAAAGAAATCTACGTCTCTAAGACCGGGAAACAGTGAACAGAGAAAGTATGAGTTTCTAAAGAGTGGTAACAGATAGAAACAAGAGAAAGTACACAGTGATTCATCTACCTAGAGAAGTTACAGAGGTTTACACAGAGAATTCCATGTATAAGTACAAGAAAATAAGAGAGACTTAGAAAACTGGTAAAACCTACATTGTTGATAGAGTTGGGAGTCCTTAGCACTGTGAAAACAGCACTTTCGCAGAAAGAAATCTACTTCTCTAAGAGCGGGAAACAGTGAACAGAGAATGTATGAGTTTCTCAAGATTGGTAACAGATAGAAACAAGAGGAAGTACACAGTGATTCATCTACCTAGAGAAGTTACAGAGGTTTACACAGAGAAATCCAAGTGGAACTCCAAGAAAATAAGAGAGACTTAGAAAACTGGTAAAACCTACATTGTTGATAGAGTTGGAAGTACTTAGCACTGTGAAAACAGCACTTTCGCAGAAAGAAATCTACTTCTCTAAGACCGGGAAACAGTGAACAGAGAATGTATGAGTTTCTCAAGAGTGGTAACACATAGAAACAAGAGAAAGTACACAGTGATTCATCTACCTAGAGAAGATACAGAGGTTTACACAGACCATTCCAAGTATAAGTACAAGAAATAAGAGAGACTTAGAAAACTGGTAAAACCTACATTGTTGATAGAGTTGGGAGTACTTAGCACTGTGAAAACAGCACTTTCGCAGAAAGAAATCTACTTCTCTAAGACCGGGAAACAGTGAACAGAGAATGTATGTGTTTCTCAAAACTGGTAACAGATAGAAACAAGAGAAAGTACACAGTGATTCATCTACCTAGAGAAGTTACAGAGGTTTACAAAAGAATTCCAAGTATAAGTACAAGAAAATAAGAGAGAATTAGAAAACTGGTAAAACCTACATTGTTGATAGAGTTGGGAGTACTTACCACTGTGAAAACAGCACTTTCGCAGAAAGAAATCTACTTCTCTATGACCGGTAAACAGTGAACAGAGAATGTATGAGTTTCTCAAGATTGGTAACAGATAGAAACAAGAGAAAGTACACAGTGATTCATCTACCTAGAGAAGTTACAGAGGTTTACACAGAGAAATCCAAGTGTAACTCCAAGAAAATAAGAGAGACTTAGAAAACTGGTAAAACCTACATTGTTGATAGAGTTGGGAGTACTTAGCACTGTGAAAACAGCACTTTCGCAGAAAGAAATGTACTTCTCTAAGACCGGGAAACAGTGAACAGAGAATGTATGACTTTCTCCAGACTGGTACAGAAACAAGAGAAAGTACACAGTGATTCAAATACTTAGAGAAGATACAGAGGTTTACACAGAGAATTCCAAGTATAAGTACAAGAAATAAGAGAGACTTAGAAAACTGGTAAAACCTACATTGTTGATAGAGTTGGGAGTACTTAGCACTGTGAAAACAGCACTTTCGCAGAAAGAAATCTACTTCTTAAGACCAGGAACCAGTGAACAGAGAACGTATGAGTTTCTCAAGATTGGTAACAGATAGAAACAAGAGAAAGTACACAGTGATTCATCTACCTGGAGAAGTTACAGAGGTTTACACAGAGATATCCAAGTGTAACTCCAAGAAAATAAGAGAGACTTAGAAACTGGTAAAACCTACATTGTTGATAGAGTTGGGAGTACTTAGCACTGTGAAAACAGCACTTTCGCAGAAAGAAATCTACTTCTCTAAGACCGGTAATCAGTGAACAGAGAATGTATGAGTTTCTCAAGACTGGTAACAGATAGAAACAAGAGAAAGTACACCGTGATTCATCTACCTAGAGAAGTTTCCGAGGTTTACACAGAGAATTCCAAGTATAAGTACAAGAAAATAAGAGAGACTTAGAAAACTGGTAAAACCTACATTGTTGATAGAGTTGGGAGTACTTAGCACTGTCAAAACAGCACTTTCGCAGAAAGAAATCAACTTCTCTAAGACCGGGAAACAGTGAACAGAGAATGTTTGAGTTTCTCAAGACTGGTAACAGATAGAAACAAGAGAAAGTACACAGTGATTCATCTACCTAGAGAAGTTTCCTAGGTTTACACAGAGAATTCCAAGTATAAGCACAAGAAAATAAGAGAGATTTAGAAAACTGGTAAAACCTACATTGTTGATAGAGTTGGGAGTACTTAGCACTGTGAAAACAGCACTTTCACAAAAAGAAATCTGCTTCTCTAAGACCGCGAAACAGTGAACAGAGAATGTATGTGTTTCTCAAGATTGGTAACAGATAGAAAGAAGAGTAGGTACACAGTGATTCATCTACCTAGAAAAGTTACAGAGATTTACACAGACAATTCCAAGTATGAGTACAAGAAAATAAGAGAGACTTAGAAAACTGGTAACACCTACATTGTTGATAGAGTTGGGAGTACTTAGCACTGTGAAAACAGCAGTTTCGCAGAAAGAAATCAACTTCTCTAAGACCGCAAAACAGTGAACAGAGAATGTATGAGTTTCTCCAAACTGGTAACAGATAGAAACAAGAGAAAGTACACAGTGATTCATCTACCTAGAGAAGTTTCAGAGGTTTACACAGAGAATTCCAAGTATAAGTACAAGAAAATCAGAGAGACTTAGAAAACTGGTAAAACCTACATTGTTGATAGAGTTGGGAGTACTTAGCACTGTGAAAACAGCACTCTCGCAGCAAGAAATCTACTTCTCTAAGACCGGGAAACAGTGAACAGAGAATGTCTGAGTTTCTCAAGACTGATAACAGATAGAAACAAGAGAAAGTCCACAGTGATTCATCTACCTGGAGAAGTTACAGAGGTTTACACAAAGAATTCCGAGTATAAGTACAAGAAAATAAGAGAGACTTAGAAAACTCATAAAACCTACATTGTTGATAGAGTTGGGAGTACTTAGCAGTGTGAAAACAGCACTTTCGCAGAAAGAAATGTACTTCTCTAAGACCGGGAAACAGTGAACAGAGAATGTATGACTTTCTCAAGACTGGTACAGAAACAAGAGAAAGTACACAGTGATTCAAATACTTAGAGAAGATACAGAGGTTTACACAGAGAATTCCAAGTATAAGTACAAGAAATAAGAGAGACTTAGAAAACTGGTAAAACCTACATTGTTGATAGAGTTGGGAGTACTTAGCACTGTGAAAACAGCACTTTCGCAGAAAGAAATCTACTTCTTAAGACCAGGAACCAGTGAACAGAGAACGTATGAGTTTCTCAAGATTGGTAACAGATAGAAACAAGAGAAAGTACACAGTGATTCATCTACCTGGAGAAGTTACAGAGGTTTACACAGAGATATCCAAGTGTAACTCCAAGAAAATAAGAGAGACTTAGAAACTGGTAAAACCTACATTGTTGATAGAGTTGGGAGTACTTAGCACTGTGAAAACAGCACTTTCGCAGAAAGAAATCTACTTCTCTAAGACCGGTAATCAGTGAACAGAGAATGTATGAGTTTCTCAAGACTGGTAACAGATAGAAACAAGAGAAAGTACACCGTGATTCATCTACCTAGAGAAGTTTCCGAGGTTTACACAGAGAATTCCAAGTATAAGTACAAGAAAATAAGAGAGACTTAGAAAACTGGTAAAACCTACATTGTTGATAGAGTTGGGAGTACTTAGCACTGTCAAAACAGCACTTTCGCAGAAAGAAATCAACTTCTCTAAGACCGGGAAACAGTGAACAGAGAATGTTTGAGTTTCTCAAGACTGGTAACAGATAGAAACAAGAGAAAGTACACAGTGATTCATCTACCTAGAGAAGTTTCCTAGGTTTACACAGAGAATTCCAAGTATAAGCACAAGAAAATAAGAGAGATTTAGAAAACTGGTAAAACCTACATTGTTGATAGAGTTGGGAGTACTTAGCACTGTGAAAACAGCACTTTCACAAAAAGAAATCTGCTTCTCTAAGACCGCGAAACAGTGAACAGAGAATGTATGTGTTTCTCAAGATTGGTAACAGATAGAAAGAAGAGTAGGTACACAGTGATTCATCTACCTAGAAAAGTTACAGAGATTTACACAGACAATTCCAAGTATGAGTACAAGAAAATAAGAGAGACTTAGAAAACTGGTAACACCTACATTGTTGATAGAGTTGGGAGTACTTAGCACTGTGAAAACAGCAGTTTCGCAGAAAGAAATCAACTTCTCTAAGACCGCAAAACAGTGAACAGAGAATGTATGAGTTTCTCCAAACTGGTAACAGATAGAAACAAGAGAAAGTACACAGTGATTCATCTACCTAGAGAAGTTTCAGAGGTTTACACAGAGAATTCCAAGTATAAGTACAAGAAAATCAGAGAGACTTAGAAAACTGGTAAAACCTACATTGTTGATAGAGTTGGGAGTACTTAGCACTGTGAAAACAGCACTCTCGCAGCAAGAAATCTACTTCTCTAAGACCGGGAAACAGTGAACAGAGAATGTCTGAGTTTCTCAAGACTGATAACAGATAGAAACAAGAGAAAGTCCACAGTGATTCATCTACCTGGAGAAGTTACAGAGGTTTACACAAAGAATTCCGAGTATAAGTACAAGAAAATAAGAGAGACTTAGAAAACTCATAAAACCTACATTGTTGATAGAGTTGGGAGTACTTAGCAGTGTGAAAACAGCACTTTCGCACAAAGAAATCTACTTCTCTAAGACCGCGAATCAGTGAACAGAGAATGTATGTGTTTCTCAAGATTGGTAACAGATACAAAGAAGAGTAGGTACACAGTGATTCATCTACCTAGAGAAGTTACAGAGGTTTACACAGAGAATTCCAAGTATAAGTACAAGAAAATAAGAGAGACTTAGAAAACTGGTAAAACCTACATTGTTGATAGAGTTGGGAGTACTTAGCACTGTGAAAACAGCACTTTCGCAGAAAGAAATCTACTTCTCTAAGACCGGGAAACAGTGAACAGAGAATGTATGAGTTTCTCAAGACTGGTAAAAGATAGAAGCAAGAGAAAGTAGACACTGATTCATCTACCTAGAAAAGTTACAGAAGTTTACACAAAGAATTTCAAGTATAAGTTCAAGAAAGTCAGAGAGACTTAGAAAACTGGTAAAACCTACATTGTTGATAGAGTTGGGAATGCTTAGCACTGTGAAAACAGCACTTTCGCAGAAAGAAATTAACTTCTCTAAGTCCGCGAAACAGTGAACAGAGAATGTATGAGTTTCTAAAGAGTGGTAACAGATAGAAACCAGAGAAAGTACACAGTGATTCATCTACCTAGAGAAGTTACAGAGCTTTACACAGAGAATTCAAAGTAGAAGTACAAGAAAATAAGAGAGACTTAGAGAACTGGTAAAACCTACATTGTTGATAGAGTAGGGAGTACTTAGCACTGTGAAAACAGCACTTTCGCACAAAGAAATCTACTTCTCTAAGACCGCGAAACAGTGAACAGAGAATGTATGAGTTTCTAAAGAGTGGTAACAGATAGAAACCAGAGAAAGTACACAGTGATTCATCTACCTAGAGAAGTTTCAGAGGTTTACACAGAGAATTCCAAGTAGAAATACAAGAAAATAAGAGAGACTTAGAAAACTGGTAAAACCTACATTGTTGATAGAGTTGGGAGTACTTAGCACTGTGAAAACAGCACTTTCGCAGAAAGAAGTCTACTTCTCTAAGACCGGGAAACAGTGAACAGAGAATGTATGAGTTTCTCAAGATTGGTAACAGATAGAAACAACAGAAAGTACACAGTGATTCATCTACCTAGAGAAGTTACAGAGGTTTACACAGAGAATTCCAAGTATAAGTACAACAAATTAAGGCAGACTTAGAAAACTGGTAAAACCTACATTGTTGATAGAGTTGGGAGTACTTAGCACTGTGAAAACAGCATTTTTGCACAAAGAAATCTACTTCTCTAAGACCGCAGAATAGTGAACAGAGAATAAATGAGTTTCTCAAGACTGGTAACAGATAGAAACAAGAGAAAATACACAGTGATTCATCTACCTAGAGAAGTTACAGAGGTTTACACAGAGAAATCCAAGTGTAACTCCAAGAAAATAAGAGAGATTTAGAAAACTGGTAAAACCTACATTGCTGATAGAGTTGGGAGTACTTAGCACTGTGAAAACAGCACTTTCGCACAAAGCAATCTACTTCTCTAAGACCGCGAAACAGTGAACAGAGAATGTATGTGTTTCTCAAGATTGGTAACAGATAGAAAGAAGAGTAGGTACACAGTGATTCATCTACCTAGAGAAGTTACAGAGGTTTACACAGAGAATTCCAAGTATAAGTACAAGAAAATAAGAGAGACTTAGAAAACTGGTAAAACCTACATTGTTGATAGAGTTGGGAGTACTTAGCACTGTGAAAACAGCACTTTCGCAGAAAGAAATCTCCTTCTCTAAGACCGGGAAACAGTGAACAGAGAATGTATGAGTTTCTCAAGATTGGTAACAGATAGAAACAACAGAAAGTACACAGTGATTCATCTACCTAGAGAAGTTACAGAGGTTTACACAGAGAATTCCAAGTATAAGTACAACAAAATAGGAGAGACTTAGATAACTGGTAAAACCTACATTGTTGATAGAGTTGGGAGTACTTAGCACTGTGAAAACAGCACTTTCGCACAAAGAAATCTACTTCTCTAAGACCGCGGAACAGTGAACCGAGAATAAATGAGTTTCTCAAGACTGGTAACAGATAGAAACAAAGGAAAATACACAGTGATTCATGTACCTAGAGAAGTAATAGAGGTTTACACAGAGAAATCCAAGTGTAACTCCAAGAAAATAAGAGAGATTTAGGAAACTGGTAAAACCTACATTGTTGATAGAGTTCGAGTACTTAGCACTGTGAAAAGAGCACTTTCGCAGAAAGAAATCTACTTCTCTAAGACCGGGAAACAGTGAACAGAGAATGTATGAGTTTCTCAAGACTGGTAACAGATAGAAACAAGAGAAAGCACAGTGATTCATCTACCTAGAGAAGTTTCCGAGGTTTACACAGAGAATTCCAAGTATAAGTACAAGAAAATAAGACAGACTTAGAAAACTCGTAAAACCTACATTGTTGATAGTGGGGAATACTTAGCACTGTGAAAACAGCACTTTCACAGAAAGAAATCTACTTCTCTAAGAGCGGGAAACAGTGAACAGAGAATGTATGAGTTTCTCAAGACTGGTAAGAGATAGAAACAAGAGAAAGTACACAGTGATTTATCTACCTAGAGAAGTTACAGAGGTTTACACAGAGAATTCCAAGTATCAGTACAAGAAAACAAGAGAGACTTAGAAAACGGGTAAAACCTACATTGTTGATAGAGTTGGGAGTACTTAGCACTGTGAAAACAGCACTTTCGCAGAAGGAAATCAACTTCTCTAAGACCGGGAAACAGTGAACAGAGAATGTATGAGTTCCTCAAGACTGGTAAGAGATAGAAACAAGAGAAAGTACACAGTGATTCATCTACCTAGAGAAGTTACAGAGGTTTACGCAGAGAATTCCAAGTATAACTACAAGAAAATAAGACAGACTTAGAAAATTGGTAAAACCTACATTGTTGATAGAGTTGGGAGTACTTAGCACTGTCAAAACAGCACTTTCGCAGAAAGAAATCAACCTCTCTAAGACCGGGAAACAGTGAACAGGGAATGTATGAGTTTCTCAAGACTGGTAACAGATAGAAACAAGAGAAAGTACACAGTGATTCATCTACCTAGAGAAGTTTCCGAGGTTTTCACAGAGAATTCCAAGTATAAGAAAAACAAAATAAGAGAGATTTAGAAAACTGGTAAAACCTACATTGTTGATAGAGTTGGGAGTACTTAGCACTGTGAAAACAGCACTTTCGCAGAAACAAATCAACTTCTCTAAGCCCGGGAAACAGTGAACAGAGAATATATGAGTTTCTCAAGACTGGTAACAGATAGAAACAAGAGAAAGTACACAGTGATTCATCTACCTAGAGAAGTTACAGAGGTTTACACAGAGAAATCCAACTGTAACTCCAAGAAAATAAGAGAGACTTAGAAAACTGGTAAAACCTACATTGTTGATAGAGTTGGGAGTACTTAGTACTGTGAAAACCGCACTTTCGCAGAAAGAAATCTACTTCTCTAAGACCGCAAAACAGTGAACAGAGAATGTATGAGTTTCTCAAGATTGGTAACAGATAGAAACAAGAGAAAGCACATAGTGATTCATCTACCTAGAGAAGTGAGAGGTTCACACAGAGAATTCCTAGTATAAGTACAAGATATTAAGAGAGATTTAGAAAACTGGTAAAAGCAACATTGTTGAAAGAGTTGGGAGTACCTAGCACTGTGAAAACAGCACTTTCACAGAAAGAAATCTACTGCTCTAAGACCGGGAAACAGTGAGCAGAGAATGTATGAGTTTCTCAAGACTGGTAAGAGATAGAAACAAGAGAAAGTACACAGTGATTCAACTACGTAGAGAAGTTACAGAGGTTTACACAGAGAATTCCAAGTAGAAGTACAAGAAAATAAGAGAGACTTAGAAAACTGGTAAAACCTACATTGTTGATAGAGTTGGGAGTACTTAGCACTGTGAAAACAGCACTTTCGCAGAAAGAAGTCTACTTCTCTAAGACCGGGAAACAGTGAACAGAGAATGTATGAGTTTCTCAAGATTGGTAACAGATAGAAACAACAGAAAGTACACAGTGATTCATCTACCTAGAGAAGTTACAGAGGTTTACACAGAGAATTCCAAGTATAAGTACAACAAAATAAGAGAGACTTAGGAAACTGGTAAAACCTACATTGTTGATAGAGTTGGGAGCACTTAGCACTGTGAAAACAGCACTTTCGCACAAAGCAATCTACTTCTCTAAGACCGCGAAACAGTGAACAGAGAATGTATGTGTTTCTCAAGATTGGTAACAGATAGAAAGAAGAGTAGGTACACAGTGATTCATCTACCTAGAGAAGTTACAGAGGTTTACACAGAGAATTCCAAGTATAAGTACAAGAAAATAAGAGAGACTTAGAAAACTGGTAAAACCTACATTGTTGATAGAGTTGGGAGTACTTAGCACTGTGAAAACAGCACTTTCGCAGAAAGAAATCAACTTCTCTAAGACCGGGAAACAGTGAACAGAAAATGTATGCGTTTCTCAAGACTGGTAACAGATAGAAGCAAGAGAAAGTACACAGTGATTCATCTACCTAGAAAAGTTACAGAGGTTTACACAAAGAATTTCAAGTATAAGTAGAAGAAAATTAGAGAGACTTAGAAAACTGGTAAAACCTACATTGTTGATAGAGTTGGGAGTGCTTAGCACTGTGCAAACAGCACTTTCGCAGAAAGAAGTCTACTTCTCTAAGACCGGGAAACAGTGAACAGAGAATGTATGAGTTTCCCAAGATTGGTAACTGATAGAAACAAGAGAAAGTACACAGTGATTTATCTACCTAGAGAAGTTTCAGAGGTTTACACAGAGAATTCCAAGTATAAGTACAAGAAAATAAGAGAGACTTAGAAAACTGGTAAAACCTACATTGTTGATAGAGTTGGGAGTACTTAGGACTGTGAAAAGAGCACTTTCGTAGAAAGAAATCTACTTTTCTAAGACCGGGAATCAGTGAACAGAGAATGTATGAGTTTCCCAAGATTGGTAACAGATAGAAACAAGAGAAAGTACACAGTGATTCATCTAGCTAGAGAAGTTACAGAGGTTTACACAGAGAATTCCAAGTATAAGTACAGGAAAATAAGACAGACTTAGAAAACTCGTAAAATCTACATTGTTGATAGTGGGGAATACTTAGCACTGTGAAAACAGCACTTTCACAGAAAGAAATCTACTTCTCTAAGACCGGGAAACAGTGAGCAGAGAATGTATGAGTTTCTCAAGACTGGTAAGAGATAGAAACAAGAGAAAGTACACAGTGATTCAACTACCTAGAGAAGTTACAGAGGTTTACACAGAGAATTCCAAGTAGAAATACAAGAAAATAAGAGAGACTTAGAAAACTGATAAAACCGACATTGTTGATAGAGTTGGGAGTACTTAGCACGGTGAAAACAGCACTTTCGCAGAAAGAAGTCTACTTCTCTAAGACCGGGAAACAGTGAACAGAGAATGTATGAGTTTCTCAAGATTGGTAACAGATAGAAACAACAGAAAGTACACAGTGATTCATCTACCTAGAGAAGTTACAGTGGTTTACACAGAGAATTCGAAGTATAAGTACAACAAAATAAGAGAGACTTAGAAAACTGGTAAAACCTACATTGTTGATAGAGTTGGGAGCACTTAGCACTGTGAAAACAGCACTTTCGCACAAAGCAATCTACTTCTCTAAGACCGCGAAACAGTGAACAGAGAATGTATGTGTTTCTCAAGATTGGTAACAGATAGAAAGAAGAGTAGGTACACAGTGATTCATCTACCTAGAGAAGTTACAGAGCTTTACACAGAGAATTCAAAGTAGAAGTACAAGAAAATAAGAGAGACTTAGAAAACTGGTAAAACCTACATTGTTGATAGAGTAGGGAGTACTAAGCACTGTGAAAACAGCACTTTCGCAGAAAGAAATCTACTTCTCTAAGACAGCGAAACAGTGAATAGAGAATGTATGAGTTTCTAAAGAGTGGTAACAGATAGAAACCAGAGAAAGTACACAGTGATTCATCTACCTAGAGAAGTTACAGAGGTTTACACAGAGAATTCCAAGTATGAGTACAAGAAAATAAGAGAGACTTAAAAAACTAGTAAAACCTACATTGTTGATAGAGTAGGGAGTACTAAGCACTGTGAAAACAACACTTTCGCAGAAAGAAATCTACTTGTCTAAGAGCGGGAAACAGTGAACAGAGAATGTATGAGTTTCTCAAGACTGGTAAGAGATAGAAACAAGAGAAAGTACACAGTGATTTATCTACCTAGAGAAGTTACAGAGGTTTACACAGAGAATTCCAAGTATCAGTACAAGAAAATAAGAGAGACTTAGAAAACGGGTAAAACCTACATTGTTGATAGAGTTGGGAGTACTTAGCACTGTGAAAACAGCACTTTCGCAGAAGGAAATCAACTTCTCTAAGACCGGGAAACAGTGAACAGAGAATGTATGAGTTTCTCAAGACTGGTAACAGATAGAAACAAGAGAAAGTACACAGTGATTTATCTACCTAGAGAAGTTACAGAGGTTTACACAGAGAATTCCAAGTATAACTACAAGAAAATAAGAGAGACTTAGAAAACTGGTAAAACCTACATTGTTGATAGAGTTGGGAGTACTTAGCACTGTCAAAACAGCACTTTCGCAGAAAGAAATCTACTTCTCTAAGACCGGGAAACAGTGAACAGAGAATGTATGAGTTTCTCAAGACTGGTAACAGATAGAAACAAGAGAAAGTACACAGTGATTCATCTACCTAGAGAAGTTTCCGAGGTTTACACAGAGAATTCCAAGTATAAGAAAAAGAAAATAAGAGAGATTTAGAAAACTGGTAAAACCTACATTGTTGATAGAGTTGGGAGTACTTAGCACTGTGAAAACAGCACTTTCGCACAAAGAAATCTACTTCTCTAAGACCGCGAAACAGTGAACAGAGAATGTATGTGTTTCTCAAGATTGGTAACAGATAGAAAGAAGAGTAGGTACACAGTGATTCATCTACCTAGAGAAGTTACAGAAGTTTACACAGAGAAATCCATGTGTAACTCCAAGAACATAAGAGAGACTTAGAAAACTGGTAAAACCTACATTGTTGATAGAGTTGGGAGTACTTAGCACTGTGAAAACAGCACTTTCGCAGAAAGAAATCTACTTCTCTAAGAAGGGGAAACAGTGAACAGAGAATGTATGAGTTTCTCAAGACTGGTAACAGATAGAAACAAGAGAAAGTACACAGTGATTCACCTAACTAGAGAAGTTACAGAGGTTTACACAGTGAATTCCAAGTAGAAGTACAAGAAATTAAGAGAGATTTAGAAAACTGGTAAAACCAACTTTGTTGATAGAGTTGGGATTACTTAGCACTGTGAAAACAGCACTTTCGCAGAATGAAATCAACTTCTCTAAGACCGGGAAACAGTGAACAGAGAAAGTATGAGTTTCTCAAGACTGGTAAGAGATAGAAACAAGAGAAAGTACACAGTGATTCATCTACCTAGAGAAGTTACAGAGGTTTACACAAAGAATTCCAAGTACAAGTACAAGAAAATAAGAGACACTTAGAAAACGGGTAAAACCTACATTGTTGATAGAATTGGGAGTACTTAGCACTGTGAAAACAGCACTTTCGCAGAAACAAATCAACTTCTCTAAGACCGGGAAACAGTGAACAGAGAATGTATGAGTTTCTCAAGACTGGTAAGAGATAGAAACAAAAGAAAGTACACAGTGATTCATCTACCTAGAGAAGTTACAGACGTTTACACAGAGAATTCCAAGTAGAAGTACAAGAAAATAAGAGAGACTTAGAAAACTGGTAAAACCTACATTGTTGATAGAGTTGGGAGTACTTAGCACGGTGAAAACAGCACTTTCGCAGAAAGAAGTCTACTTCTCTAAGACCGGGAAACAGTGAACAGAGAATGTGTGAGTTTCTCAAGATTGATAACAGATAGAAACAACAGAAAGTACACAGTGAATCATCTACCTAGAGAAGTTACAGAGGTTTACACAGAGAATTCCAAGTATAAGTACAACAAAATAAGAGAGACTTAGGAAACTGGTAAAACCTACATTATTGATAGAGTTGGGAGCACTTAGCACTGTGAAAACAGCACTTTCGCACAAAGCAATCTACTTCTCCAAGACCGCGAAACAGTGAACAGAGAATGTATGTGTTTCTCAAGATTGGTAACAGATAGAAAGAAGAGTAGGTACACAGTGATTCATCTACCTAGAGAAGTTACAGAGGTTTACACAGAGAATTCCAAGCATAAGTACAAGAAAATAAGAGAGACTTAGAAAACTGGTAAAACCTACAATGTTGATAGAGTTGGGAGTACTTAGCACTGTGAAAACAGCACTTTCGCAGAAAGAAATCAACTTCTCTAAGACCGGGAAACAGTGAACAGAGAATGTATGAGTTTCTCAAGATTGGTAACAGATAGAAACAACAGAAAGTACACAGTGATTCATCTACCTAGAGAAGTTACAGAGGTTTACACAGAGAATTCCAAGTATAAGTACAACAAAATAGGAGAGACTTAGAAAACTGGTAAAACCTACATTGTTGATAGAGTTGGGAGTACTTAGCACTGTGAAAACAGCACTTTCGCACAAAGAAATCTACTTCTCTAAGACCGCGGAACAGTGAACCGAGAATAAATGAGTTTCTCAAGACTGGTAACAGATAGAAACAAAGGAAAATACACAGTGATTCATGTACCTAGAGAAGTAATAGAGGTTTACACAGAGAAATCCAAGTGTAACTCCAAGAAAATAAGAGAGACTTAGGAAACTGGTAAAACCTACATTGTTGATAGAGTTCGAGTACTTAGCACTGTGAAAACAGCACTTTCGCAGAAAGAAATCTACTTCTCTAAGACCGGGAAACAGTGAACAGAGAATGTATGAGTTTCTCAAGACTGGTAACAGATAGAAACAAGAGAAAGTACACAGTGATTCATCTACCTAGAGAAGTTTCCGAGGTTTACACAGAGAATTCCAAGTATGAGTACAAGAAAATAAGAGAGACTTAAAAAACTAGTAAAACCTACATTGTTGATAGAGTTGGGAGTACTTAGCACTGTGAAAACAGCACTTTCGCAGACAGAAATCAACTTCTCTAAGACCGGGAAACAGTGAACAGAGAATGTATGAGTTTCTCCAAACTGGTAACAGATAGAAACAAGAGAAAGTACACAGTGATTCATCTACCTAGAGAAGTTTCAGAGGTTTACACAGAGAATTCCAAGTATAAGTACAAGAAAATAAGAGAGACTTAGAAAACTGGTAAAACCTACATTGTTCATAGAGTTGGGAGTACTTAGCACTGTGAAAACAGCACTTTCGCAGAAAGAAATCTACTTCTCTAAGACCGGGAAACAGTGAACAGAGAATGTATGAGTTTCTCAAGACTGGTAAGAGATAGAAACAAGAGAAAGTACACAGTGATTCATCTACCTAGAGAAGTTACAGAGGTTTACACAGAGAATTCCAAGGATAAGTACCAGAAAATAAGAGAGACTTAGAAAACGGGTAAAACCTACATTGTTGATAGAGTTGGGAGTACTTAGCACTGTGAAAACAGCACTTTCGCAGAAAGAAATCAACTTCTCTAAGACCGGGAAACGGTGAACAGAGAATGTATGAGTTTCTCAAGACCGGTAAGAGATAGAAACAAGAGAAAGTACACAGTGATTCATCTACCTAGAGAAGTTACAGAGGTTTACACAGAGAATTCCAAGTATAAGTACAAGAAAATAAGAGAGACTTAGAAAACTGGTAAAACCTACATTGTTGATAGAGTTGGGAGTACTTAGCACTGTGAAAACAGCACTTTCGCAGAAAGAAATCAACTTCTCTAAGACCGGGAAACAGTCAACAGAGAATGTATGAGTTTCTCAAGACTGGTAAGAGATAGAAACAAGAGAAAGTACACAGTGATTCATCTACCTAGAGAAGTTACAGAGGTTTACCCAGAGAATTCCAAGTATGAGTACAAGAAAATAAGAGAGACTTAGAAAACTGGTAAAACCTACATTGTTGATAGAGTTGGGAGTACTTAGCACTGTGAAAACAGCACTTTCGCTGAAAGAAATCTACTTCTCTAAGACCGGGAATCAGTGAACAGAGAATGTATGAGTTTCTCAAGACTGGTAACAGATAGAAACAAGAGAAAGTACACAGTGATTCATCTCCCGAGAGAAGTTACAGAGGTTTACACAGAGAATTCCAAGTATAAGTACAAGAAAATAAGAGAGACTTAGAAAACTGGTAAAACCTACATTGTTGATAGAGTTGGGAGTACTTAGCACTGTGAAAAAAGCACTTTCGCAGAAAGAAATCAACTTCTCTAAGACCAGGAAACAGTGAACAGAGAATGTATGAGTTTCTCAAGACTGGTAACAGATAGAAACAACAGAAAGTACACAGTGATTCATCTCGCTAGAGAAGTTACAGAGGTTTACACAGAGAATTCCAAGTATAAGTACAACAAAATAAGAGAGACTTAGAAAACTGGTAAAACCTACATTGTTGATAGAGTTGGGAGTACTTAGCACTGTGTAAACAGCACTTTCGCAGAAAGAAATCTACTTCTCTAAGACCGGGAAACAGTGAACAGAGAATGTATGAGTTTCTCAAGACTGGTAACAGATAGAAGCAAGAGAAAGTACACAGTGATTCATCTACCTAGAAAAGTTACAGAGGTTTACACAAACAATTTCAAGTATAAGTACAACAAAATCAGAGAGACTTAGAAAACTGCTAAAACCTACATTGTTGATAGAGTTGGGAATGCTTAGCACTCTGCAAACAGCACTTTCGCAGAAAGAAATCTACTTCTCTAAGACCGCAAAACAGTGTATAGAGAATGTATGAGTTTCTCAAGATTGGTAACAGATAGAAACAAGAGAAAGCACACAGTGATTCAGCTACCTACAGAAGGTACAGAGGTTTACACAGAGAATTCCAGGTATAAGTACAAGAAAATAAGAGAGACTTAAAAACTCGTAAAACCTACATTGTTGATAGAGTTGGGAATACTTAGCACTGTGAAAACAGCACTTTCGCAGAAAGAAATCTACTTCTCTAAGACCGGGAAACAGTGAGCAGAGAATGTGTGAGTTTCTCAAGACCGGTAACAGATAGAAACAAGAGAAAGTACACAGTGATTCATCTACCTAGAGAAGTTACAGAGGTTTACACCGAGAATTCCAGGTATAAGTAAAAGAAAATCAGAGAGACTTAGAAAACTGGTAAAATCTACATTGTTGATAGAGTTGGGAGTACTTAGCACTGTGAAAACAGCACTTTCGCAGAAAGAAATCTACTTCTGTAAGACAGGGAAACAGTGAACAGAGAATGTAAGAGTTTCTCAAGATTGGTAACAGATAGAAACAAGAGAAAGTACACAGTGATTCATCTAGGTAGTGAAGTTACAGAGGTTTACACAGAGAATTCCAAGTATAAGTACAAGAAAATAAGAGAGACTTAGAAAACTCATAAAACCTACATTGTTGATAGTGGGGAATACTTAGCACTGTGAAAACAGCACTTTCGCAAAAAGAAGTCTACTTCTCTAAGACCGGGAAACAGTGAACAGAGAATGTATGAGTTTCTCCAAACTGGTAACAGATAGAAACAAGAGAAAGTACACAGTGATTCATCTACCTAGAAAAGTTACAGAGGTTTACACAAAGAATTCCAAGTATAAGTACAAGAAAATCAGAGAGACTTAGAAAACTGGTAAAACCTACATTGTTGATAGAGTTGGGAGTACTTAGCACTGTGAAAACAGCACTCTCGCAGAAAGAAATTTATTTCTCTAAGACGGGGAAACAGTGAACAGAGAATGTCTGAGTTTCTCAAGACTGGTAAAAAATAGAAACAAGAGAAAGTCCACAGTGATTCATCTACCTGGAGAAGTTACAGAGGTTTACACAAAGAATTCCAAGTATAAGTACAAGAAAGTAAGAGAGACTTAGAAAACTCATAAAACCTACATTGTTGATAGAGTTGGGAGTACTTAGCACTGTGAAAACAGCACTTTCGCCGAAAGAAATCAACTTCTCTAAGAGCGGGAAACAGTGAACAGAGAATGTGTGAGTTTCTCAAGACTGGTAAGAGATAGAAACAAGAGAAAGTACACAGTGATTCATCTACCTAGAGAAGTTACAGAGATTTACACAGAGAATTCCAAGTATAAGTACCAGAAAATAAGAGAGACTTAGAAAACGGGTAAAACCTACATTGTTGATAGAGTTGGGAGTACTTAGCACTGTGAAAACAGCACTTTCGCAGAAAGAAATCAACTTCTCTAAGACCGGGAAACGGTGAACAGAGAATGTGTGAGTTTCTCAAGACTGGTAAGAGATAGAAACAAGAGAAAGTACACAGTGATTCATCTACCTAGAGAAGTTACAGAGGTTTACACCGAGAATTCCAAGTATAAGTACAAGAAAATAAGAGAGACTTAGAAAACTGGTAAAACCTACATTGTTGATAGAGTTGGGAGTACTTAGCACTGTGAAAACAGCACTTTCGCAGAAAGAAATCAACTTCTCTAAGACCGGGAAACAGTGAACAGAGAATGTATGAGTTTCTCAAGACTGGTAAGAGATAGAAACAAGAGAAAGTACACAGTGATTCATCTACCGAGAGAAGTTACAGAGGTTTACACAGAGAATTCCAAGTATAAGTACAAGAAAATAAGAGAGACTTAGAAAACTGGTAAAACCTACATTGTTGATAGAGTTGGGAGTACTTAGCACTGTGCAAACAGCACTTTCGCAAAAAGAGTCTACTTCTCTAAGACCGGGAAACAGTGCACAGAGAATGTATGAGTTTCTCAAGATTGGTAACAGATAGAAACAAGAGAAAGTACACAGTGATTTATCTACCTAGAGAAGTTTCAGAGGTTTACATAGAGAATTCCAAGTATAAGTACAAGAAAATAAGAGAGACTTAGAAAACTGTTAAAACCTACCTTGTTGATAGAGTTGGGAGTACTTAGCACTGTGAAAACAGCACTTTCGCACAAAGAAATCTACTTCTCTAAGACCGCGAAATAGTGAACAGAGAATGTATGTATTTCTCAAGACTGGTAACAGATAGAAATAAGAGTAAATACAGAGTGATTCATCTACCTAGAGAAGTTACAGAGGTTTACACAGAGAAATCCAAGTGTAACTCCAAGAAAATAAGAGAGACTTAGAAAACTGGTAAAACCTGCATTGTTGATAGAGTTGGGAGTACTTAGCACTGTGAAAACAGCACTTTCGCAGAAAGAAATCTACTTCTCTAAGACCGGGAAACAGTGAACAGAGAATGTATGAGTTTCTCAAGACTGGTAACAGATAGAAGCAAAAGAAAGTACACAGTGATTCATCTACCTAGAAAAGTTACAGAGGTTTACACAAACAATTTCAAGTATAAGTACAAGAAAATCAGAGAGACTTAGAAAACTGGTAAAACCTACATTGTTGATAGAGTTGGGAATGCTTAGCACTCTGCAAACAGCACTTTCTCAGAAAGAAGTCTACTTCTCTAAGACCGGGAAAGAGTGAACAGAGAATGTATGAGTTTCTCAAGATTGGTAACAGATAGAAACAAGAGAAAGTACACAGTGATTTATCTACCTAGAGAAGTTTCAGAGGTTTACACAGTGAATTCCAAGTATCAGTACAAGAAAATAAGAGAGACTTAGGAAACTGGTAAGACCTACATTGTTGATAGAGTTGGGAGTACTTAGCACTGTGAAAACAGCACTTTCGTAGAAAGAAATCTACTTTTCTAAGACCGGGAATCAGTGAACAGAGAATGTAGAGTTTCTCAAGACTGGTAAGAGATAGAAACAAGAGAAAGTACACAGTGATTCATCTACCTAGAGAAGTTTCAGAGGTTTACACAGAGAATTCCAAGTATAAGTACAAGAAAATAAGAGAGACAGAAAACTCGTAAAACCTACATTGTTGATAGTGGGGAATACTGAGCACTGTGAAAACAGCACTTTCACAAAAAGAAATCTACTTCTCTAAGACCGCGAAACAGTAAACAGAGAATGTATGAGTTTCTCAAGACTGGTAACAGATAGAAACAAAAGAAAGTACACAGTGATTCACCTAACTAGAGAATTTACAGAGGTTTACACAGAGAATTCCAAGTATTAGTACAAGAAAATAAGAAAGACTTAGAAAACAGGTAAAACCTACATTGTTGATAGAGTTGGGTGGACTTAGCACTGTGAAAACAGCACTTTCGCAGAAAGAAATCAACTTCTCTAAGACCGGGAAACAGTGAACAGAGAATGTATGAGTTTCTCAAGACTGGTAAGAGATAGAAACAAGAGAAAGTACACAGTGATTCATCTACCTAGGGAAGTTACAGAGGATTACACAGAGAATTCCAAGTATCAGTACAAGAAAATAAGAGAGACTTAGAAAACTGGTAAAATCTACATTGTTGATAGAGTTGGGAGTACTTAGTACTGTGAAAACAGCACTTTCTCAGAAAGAAATCAACTTCTGTAAGACCGGGAAACCGTGAACAGAGAATGTATGAGTTTCTCAAGACTGGTAACAGATAGAAACAAAAGAAAGTACACAGTGATTCACCTAACTAGAGAAGTTACAGAGGTTTACACAGAGAATTCCAAGTATCAGTACAAGAAAATAAGAAAGACTTAGAAAACAGGTAAAACCTACATTGTTGATAGAGTTGGGTGGACTTAGCACTGTGAAAACAGCACTTTCGCAGAAAGAAATCAACTTCTCTAAGACCGGGAAACAGTGAACAGAGAATGTATGAGTTTCTCAAGACTGGTAAGAGATAGAAACAAGAAAAAGTACACAGTGATTCATCTACCTAGAGAAGTTACAGAGGTTTACACAGAGAATTCCAAGTATCAGTGCAAGAAAATAAGAGAGACTTAGAAAACTGGTAAAACCTACATTGTTGATAGAGTTGGGAGTACTTAGCACTGTGAAAACAGCACTTTCTCAGAAAGAAATCAACTTCTGTAAGACCGGGAAACCGTGAACAGAGAATGTATGAGTTTCTCCAAACTGGTAACAGATAGAAACAAGAGAAAGTACACAGTGATTCATCTACCTAGAGAAGTTTCAAAGGTTTACACAGAGAATTCCAAGTATAAGTACAAGAAAATAAGAGAGACTTAGAAAACTGGTAAAACCTACATTGTTCATAGAGTTGGGAGTACTTAACACTGTGAAAACAGCACTTTCGCAGAAAGAAATCTACTTCTCTAAGACCGGGAAACAGTGAACAGAGAATGTATGAGTTTCTCAACACTGGTAACAGATAGAAGCAAGAGAAAGTACACAGTGATTCATCTACCTAGAAAAGTTACAGAGGTTTACACAAAGAATTCCAAGTATAAGTACAAGAAAATCAGAAAGACTTACAAAACTGGTAAAACCTACATTGTTGATAGAGTTGGGAGTACTTAGCACTGTGAAAACAGCACTCTCGCAGAAAGAAATTTATTTCTCTAAGACCGGGAAACAGTGAACGGAGAATGTCTGAGTTTCTCAAGACTGGTAAAAGATAGAAACAAGAGAAAGTCCACAGTGATTCATCTACCTGGAGAAGTTACAGAGGTTTACACAAAGAATTCCAAGTATAAGTACAAGAAAGTAAGAGAGACTTAGAACACTCATAAAACCAACATTGTTGATAGAGTTGGGAGTACTTAGCACTGTGAAAACAGCACTTTCGCAGAAAGAAATGAACTTCGCTAAGACCGGGAAACAGTGAACAGGGAATGTATGAGTTTCTCCAAACTGGTAACAGATAGAAACAAGAGAAAGTACACAGTGATTCATCTACCTAGAGAAGTTTCAGAGGTTTACACAGAGAATTCCAAGTATAAGTACAAGAAAATAAGAGAGACTTAGAAAACTGGTAAAACCTACATTGTTCATAGAGTTGGGAGTACTTAGCACTGTGAAAACAGCACTTTCGCAGAAAGAAATCTACTTCTCTAAGAGCGGGAAATAGTGAACAGAGAATGTATGAGTTTCTCAAGACTGGTAACAGATAGAAGCAAGAGAAAGTACACAGTGATTCATCTACCTAGAGAAGTTACAGAGGTTTACACAGGGAATTCCAAGTATAAGTACAAGAAAGTAAGAGAGACTTAGAAAACTGGTAAAACCTACATTGTTGATAGAGTTGGGAGTACTTAGCACTGTGAAAACAGCACTTTCGCAGAAAGAAATCAACTTCTCTAAGACCGGGAAACAGTGAACAGAGAATGTATGAGTTTCTCAAGACTGGTAAGAGATAGGAACAAGAGAAAGTACACAGTGATTCATCTACCTAGAGAAGTTACAGAGGTTTACACAGAGAATTCCAAGTATAAGTACAAGAAAATAAGAGAGACTTAGAAAACTGGTAAAACCTACATAGTTAATAGAGTTGGGAGTACTTAGCACTGTGAAAACAGCACTTTCGACAGAAAGAAATCTACTTCTGTAAGACAGGGAAACAGTGAACAGAGATTGTAAGATTTTCTCAAGATTGGTAACAGATAGAAACAAGAGAAAGTAAACAGTGATTCATCTAGCTAGAGAAGTTACAGAGGTTTACACAGAGATTTCCAAGTATAAGAACAAGAAAATAAGAGAGACTTCGAAAACTCGTAAAACCTACATTGTTGATAGTGGGGAATACTTAGCACTGTGAAAACAGCACTTTCGCAGAAAGAAATCTACTTCTCTAAGACCGAAAACAGTGAACAGAGAATGTGTGAGTTTCTCAAGACTGGTAACAGATAGAAACAAGAAAAAGTACATAGTGATTCACGTATGTAGAGAAGTTACAGAGGTTTACACAGAGAATTCCAAGTATAAGTACAAGAAAATAAGAGAGACTTAGAAAACGGGTAAAACCTACATTGTTGATAGAGTTGGGAGTACTTAGCACTGTGAAAACAGCACTTTCGCAGAAACAAATCAACTTCTCTAAGACCGGGAAACAGTGAACAGAGAATGTATGAGTTTCCAAAGACTGGTAACAGATAGAAACAAGAGAAAGTACACAGTGATTCATCTACCTAGAGAAGTTACATAGGTTTACACAGAGAAATCCAAGTGTAACTCCAAGAAAATAAGAGAGACTTAGAAAACTGGTAAAACCTACATTGTTGATAGAGTTGGGAGTACTTAGCACTATGAAAACAGCACTTTCGCAGAAAGAAATCTACTTCCTAAGACCGGGAATCAGTGAACAGAGAATGTATGAGTTTCTCAAGACTGGTAACAGATAGAAACAAGAGAAAGTACACAGTGATTCATCTACATAGAAAAGTTACAGAGGTTTACACAGAGAATTCCAAGTATAAGTACAAGAAAATAATACAGTCTTAGAAAACTGGTAAAACCTACATTGTTGGTAGAGTTGGGAGTACTTAGCACTGTGAAAACAGCACTTTCGCAGAAAGAAATCTACTTCTCTAAGACCGCGAAACAGTGAACAGAGAATGTATGTGTTTCTCAAGATTGGTAACAGATAGAAAGAAGAGTAGGTACACAGTGATTCATCTACCTAGAGAAGTTACAGAGGTTTACACAGAGAATTCCAAGTAGAAGTACAAGAAAATAAGAGAGACTTAGAAAACTGGTAAAACCTACATTGTTGATAGAGTTGGGAGTACTTAGCACTGTGAAAACAGCACTTTCGCAGAAAGAAATCTACTTCTCTAAGACCGGGAAACAGAGAACAGAGAATGTATGAGTTTCTCAAGATTCGTAACAGATAGAAACAAGAGAAAGTACACAGTGATTCTTCTACCTAGAGAAGTTTCCGAGGTTTACACAGAGAATTCCTAGTATAAGTACAAGAAAATAAGAGAGACTTAGAAAACTCTTAAAACCTACATTGTTGATAGAGTTGGGAGTACTTAGCACTGTGAAAACAGCACTTTCGCAGAAAGAAATCAACTTCTCTAAGACCGGGAAATGGTTAAAAGAGAATGTATGAGTTTCTCAAGACTGGTAAGAGATAGAAACAAGAGAAAGTACACAGTGATTCATCTACCTAGAGAAGTTACAGAGGTTTACACAGAGAATTCCAAGTATAAGTACAAGAAAATAAGAGAGAATTAGAAAACTGGTAAAACCTACATTGTTGATAGAGTTGGGAGTACTTAGCACTGTGAAAACAGCACTTTCGCAGAAAGAAATCTACTTCTCTAAGACCGCGAAACAGTGAACAGTGAATGTATGAGTTTCTCAAGATTGGTAACAGATAGAAACAACAGAAAGTACACAGTGATTCATCTACCTAGAGAAGTTACAGAGGTTTACACCGAGAATTCCAAGTATAAGTACAAGAAAATAAGAGAGACTTAGAAAACTGGTAAAACCTACATTGTTGATAGAGTTGGGAGTACTGAGCACTGTGAAAACAGCACTTTCGCGCAAAGAAATCTACTTCTCTAAGACCAGGAACCAGTGAACTGAGAATCTATGAGTTTGTCAAGATTCGTAACAGATAGACACAAGAGAAAGTACACAGTGATTCATGTACCTAGAGAAGTTACAGAGGTTTACACAGAGAATTCCAAATATAAGTACAAGAAAATAAGAGAGACTTAGAAAACTGGTAAAACCTACACTGTTGATAGAGTTGGAAGTACTTAGCACTGTGAAAACAGCACTTTCACAGAAAGAAATCTACTTCTCTAACCGGGAAACAGTGAACAGAGAATGTATGAGTTTCTCAAGACTGGTAATAGACAGAAACAAGAGAAAGTACACAGTGATTCATCCACCTAGAGAAGTTACAGAGGTTTACACAGAGAATTCCAAGTATAAGTACAAGAAAATAGAGAGACTTAGAAAACGGGTAAAACCTACATTGTTGATAGAGTTGGGAGTACTTAGCACTGTGAAAACAGCACTTTCGCAGAAAGAAATCAACTTCTCTAAGACCGGGAAACAGTGAACAGAGACTGTATGAGTTTCTCAAGGCTGGTAACAGATAGAAACAACAGAAAGTACACAGTTATTCATGTACCTAGAGAAGTTACAGAGGTTTACACAGAGAAATCCAAGTATAAGTAAAGGAAAATAAGAGAGACTTGGAAAACTGGTAAAACCTACATTGTTGATAGAGTTGGGAGTACTTAGCACTGTGAAAGCAGCACTTTCACAGAAAGAAATCTACTTCTCTAAGACCGGGAAACAGTGAACAGAGAATGTATGAGTTTCTCAAGATAGGTAACAGATAGAAACAAGAGAAAGTACACAGTGATTCATCTACCTAGAGAAGTTACAGAGGTTTATACAAACAATTCTAAGTATAAGTACAAGAAAATAAGAGAGACTTAGAAAACTGGTAAAACCTACATTGTTGATAGAGTTGGGAGTACTTAGCACTGTGAAAACAGCACTTTCGCAGAAAGAAATCTACTTCTCTAAGACCGGGAAACAGTGAGCAGAGAATGTATTAGTTTCTCAAAATTGGTAAGAGATAGAAACAAGAGAAAGCACACAGTGATTGATCTACCAGGAGAAGTTACAGAGGTTTACACAGAGAATTCCAAGTATAAGTACAAGAAAATAAGAGAGACTTAGAAAACTCTTAAAACCTACATTGTTGATAGAGTTGGGAGTACTTAGCACTGTGAAAACAGCACTTTCGCACAAAGAAATCTACTTCTCTAAGACCGGGAAACAGAGAACAGAGAATGTATGAGTTTCTCAAGACTCGTAACAGATAGAAACAAGAGAAAGTACACAGTGATTCTTCTACCTAGAGAAGTTTCCGAGGTTTACACAGAGAATTCCAAGTATAAGTAGAAGAAAATAAGAGAGATTTAGAAAACTGGTAAAACCTACATTGTTGATAGAGTTGGGAGTACTTAGCACTGTGAAAACAGCACTTTCTCACAAAGAAATCTACTTCTCTAAGACCGCGAAACAGTGAACCGAGAATAAATGAGATTCTCAAGACTGGTAACAGATAGAAACAAAGGAAAATACACAGTGATTCATCTACCTAGAGAAGTAACAGAGGTTTACACAGAGAAATCCAAGTGTAACTCCAAGAAAATAAGAGAGACTTAGAAAACTGGTAAAACATACATTGTTGATAGAGTTGGGAGTACTTAGCACTGTGAAAACAGCACTTTTGCAGAAAGAAATCTACTTCTCTAAGACCGCGAAACAGTGAACAGAGAATGTATGTGTTTCTCAAGATTGGTAACAGATACAAAGAAGAGTAGGTACACAGTGATTCATCTACCTAGAGAAGTTACAGAGGTTTACACAGAGAATTCCAAGTAGAAGTACAAGAAACTAAGAGAGACCTAGAAAACTGGTAAAACCTACATTGTTGATAGAGTTGGGAGTACTTAGTACTGTGAAAACAGCACTTTTACAGAAAGAAGTCTACTTCTCTAAGACCGGGAAACAGTGAACAGAGAACGTATGAGTTTCTCAAGATTGGTAACAGATAGAAACAAAAGAAAGTACACAGTGATTCATCCACCTAGAGAAGTTACAGAGGTTTATACAGAGAATTCCAAGTATAGGTGCAAGAAATTAAGAGAGATTTAGAAAACTGGTAAAAGCAACATTGTTGATAGAGTTGGGAGTACTTAGCACTGTGAAAACAGCACTTTCACAAGACGAAATCTACTTCTCTAAGACAGGGAAACAGTGAGCAGAGAATGTATGAGTTTCTAAAGAGTGGTAAGAGATAGAAACAAAAGAATGTACACAGTGATTCATCTACCTAGAGAAGTTACAGAGGTTTACACAGAGTATTCAAAGTATAAGTACAAGAAAATAAGGGAGACTTAGAATACTCGTAAAACCTACATTGTTGATAGAGTTGGGAGTACTTAGCACTGTGAAAACAGCACTTTCGCAGAAAGAAATCTACTTCTTTAAGACCGCGAAACAGTGAACAGAGAATGAATGTGTTTCTCAATACTGGTAACAGATAGAAATAAGAGAAAGTACACAGTGATTCATCTACCTAGAGAAGTTACAGAGGTTTACACAGAGAATTCCAAGTATAAGTACAAGAAAATAAGAGAGACTTAGAAAACTGGTAAAACCTACATTGTTGATAGTGTTGGGAGTACTTAGCACTGTGAAAACAGCACTTTCGCAGAAAGAAATCTACTTCTCTAAGACCGGGAAACAGTGAACAGAGAATGTATGAGTTTCTAAAGAGTGGTAAGAGATAGAAACAAAAGAATGTACACAGTGATTCATCTACCTAGAGAAGTTACAGAGGTTTACACAGAGTATTCAAAGTATAAGTACAAGAAAATAAGGGAGACCTAGAATACTCGTAAAACCTACATTGTTGATAGAGTTGGGAGTACTTAGCACTGTGAAAACAGCACTTTCGCAGAAAGAAATCTACTTCTTTAAGACCGCGAAACAGTGAACAGAGAATGTATGTGTTTCTCAATACTGGTAACAGATAGAAATAAGAGAAAGTACACAGTGATTCATCTACCTAGAGAAGTTACAGAGGTTTACACAGAGAATTCCAAGTATAAGTACAAGAAAATAAGAGAGACTTAGAAATCTGGTAAAACCTACATTGTTGATAGTGTTGGGAGTACTTAGCACTGTGAAAACAGCACTTTCGCAGAAAGAAATCTACTTCTCTAAGACAGGGAAACAGTGAACAGAGAGTGTATGAGTTTCTCAAGACTGGTAACAGATAGAAACAAGAGAAAGTACACAGTGATTCATCTACCTAGAGAAGTTACAGAGGTTTACACAGAGAATTCCAAGTATAAGTACAAGAAACTAAGAGAGACTTAGAAAACTGGTAAAACCAACATTGTTGATAGAGTTGGGAGTACTTAGCACTGTCAAAACGGCACTTTCGCAGAAAGAAATCAACTTCTCTAAGACCGGGAAACAGTGAACAGAGAATTTATGAGTTTTTCCAGACTGGTAACAGATAGAAAGAAGAGAAAGTAAACAGTGATTCATCTAGCTAGCGAAGTTACAAAGGTTTACACAGAGAATTCCAAGTATAAGTACAAGAAAATAAGAGAGACTTAGAAAACTGGTAAAACCTACATTGTTGATAGAGTTGGGAGTACTTAGCACTGTGAAAACAGCACTCTCGCAGAAAGAAATTTATTTCTCTAAGACCGGGAAACAGTGAACGGAGAATGTCTGAGTTTCTCAAGACTGGTAAAAGATAGAAACAAGAGAAAGTCCACAGTGATTCATCTACCTGGAGAAGTTACAGAGGTTTACACAAAGAATTCCAAGTATAAGTACAAGAAAGTAAGAGAGACTTAGAAAACTCATAAAACCAACATTGTTGATAGAGTTGGGAGTACTTAGCACTGTGAAAACAGCACTTTCGCAGAAAGAAATGAACTTCGCTAAGACCGGGAAACAGTGAACAGGGAATGTATGAGTTTCTCCAAACTGGTAACAGATAGAAACAAGAGAAAGTACACAGTGATTCATCTACCTAGAGAAGTTTCAGAGGTTTACACAGAGAATTCCAAGTATAAGTACAAGAAAATAAGAGAGACTTAGAAAACTGGTAAAACCTACATTGTTCATAGAGTTGGGAGTACTTAGCACTGTGAAAACAGCACTTTCGCAGAAAGAAATCTACTTCTCTAAGAGCGGGAAATAGTGAACAGAGAATGTATGAGTTTCTCAAGACTGGTAACAGATAGAAGCAAGAGAAAGTACACAGTGATTCATCTACCTAGAGAAGTTACAGAGGTTTACACAGGGAATTCCAAGTATAAGTACAAGAAAGTAAGAGAGACTTAGAAAACTGGTAAAACCTACATTGTTGATAGAGTTGGGAGTACTTAGCACTGTGAAAACAGCACTTTCGCAGAAAGAAATCAACTTCTCTAAGACCGGGAAACAGTGAACAGAGAATGTATGAGTTTCTCAAGACTGGTAAGAGATAGGAACAAGAGAAAGTACACAGTGATTCATCTACCTAGAGAAGTTACAGAGGTTTACACAGAGAATTCCAAGTATAAGTACAAGAAAATAAGAGAGACTTAGAAAACTGGTAAAACCTACATAGTTAATAGAGTTGGGAGTACTTAGCACTGTGAAAACAGCACTTTCGACAGAAAGAAATCTACTTCTGTAAGACAGGGAAACAGTGAACAGAGATTGTAAGATTTTCTCAAGATTGGTAACAGATAGAAACAAGAGAAAGTACACAGTGATTCATCTAGCTAGAGAAGTTACAGAGGTTTACACAGAGATTTCCAAGTATAAGAACAAGAAAATAAGAGAGACTTCGAAAACTCGTAAAACCTACATTGTTGATAGTGGGGAATACTTAGCACTGTGAAAACAGCACTTTCGCAGAAAGAAATCTACTTCTCTAAGACCGAAAACAGTGAACAGAGAATGTGTGAGTTTCTCAAGACTGGTAACAGATAGAAACAAGAAAAAGTACATAGTGATTCACGTATGTAGAGAAGTTACAGAGGTTTACACAGAGAATTCCAAGTATAAGTACAAGAAAATAAGAGAGACTTAGAAAACGGGTAAAACCTACATTGTTGATAGAGTTGGGAGTACTTAGCACTGTGAAAACAGCACTTTCGCAGAAACAAATCAACTTCTCTAAGACCGGGAAACAGTGAACAGAGAATGTATGAGTTTCCAAAGACTGGTAACAGATAGAAACAAGAGAAAGTACACAGTGATTCATCTACCTAGAGAAGTTACATAGGTTTACACAGAGAAATCCAAGTGTAACTCCAAGAAAATAAGAGAGACTTAGAAAACTGGTAAAACCTACATTGTTGATAGAGTTGGGAGTACTTAGCACTATGAAAACAGCACTTTCGCAGAAAGAAATCTACTTCCTAAGACCGGGAATCAGTGAACAGAGAATGTATGGGATTCTCAAGACTGGTAACAGATAGAAAGAAGAGAAAGTCCACAGTGATTCATCTACCTAGAGAAGTTACAGAGGTTTACACAAAGAATTCCAAGTATAAGTACAAGAAAATAAGAGAGACTTAGAAAACTGGTAAAACCTACATTGTTGATAGAGTTGGGAGTACTTAGCACTGTGAAAACAGCACTTTTGCAGAAAGAAATCAACTTCTCTAAGACCGGGAAACAGTGAACAGAGAATGTATGAGTTTCTAAAGAGTGGTAAGAGATAGAAACAAAAGAAAGTACACAGTGATTCATCTACCTAGAGAAGTCACAGAGGTTTACACAGAGAATTCCAAGTAGAAGTACAAGAAACTAAGAGAGACCTAGAAAACTCGTAAAACCTACATTGTTGATAGAGTTGGGAGTACTTAGCACTGTGAAAACAGCACTTTCGCAGAATGAAATCTACTTCTATAAGAGAGCGAAACAGTGAACAGAGATTGTATGAGTTTCTCAAGATTGGTAACACATAGAAACAAGAGAAAGTACAAAGTATTTCATCTGGCTAGAGAAGTAACAGAGGTTTACACAGAGAAATCCAAGTATAAGTACTAGAAAATAAGAGAGACTTCGAAATCTCGTAAAACCTACATTGTTGATATAGTTGGGCGTACTTAGGACTGTGAAAACAGCACTTTCGCCGAATGAAATCTACTTCTCTAAGATCGAGAAACAGTGAACAGAGAATGTATGAGTTTCTCAAGATTGGGAACAGACGGAAACAGGAGAAAGTACACAGTGATTCATCTACCTAGAGAAGTTACAGAGGTTTACACAGAGAATTTCAAGTGTTACTCCAAGAATATAAGAGAGACTTAGAAAACTGGTAAAACCTACATTGTTGATAGAGTTGGGAGTACTTAGCACTGTGAAAACAGCACTTTCGCAGAAAGAAATCTACTTCTCTAAGACCGGGAAACAGTGAACAGAGAATGTATGAGTTTCTCAAGATTGGTAACAGAGAGAAACAAGAGAAAGTACACAGTGATTCATCTACCTAGAGAAGTTTCAGAGGTTTACACAGAGAATTCCAAGTATAAGTACAAGAAAATAAGAGAGACTTAGAAAACTGGTAAAACCTACATTGTTGATAGAGTTGGGAGTACTTAGCACTGTGAAAACAGCACTTTCGCAGAGAGAAATCTACTTCGCTAGGACCGGGAAACAGTGAACAGAGAATGTATGGGATTCTCAAGACTGGTAACAGATAGAAACAAGAGAAAGTCCACAGTGATTCATCTACCTAGAGAAGTTACAGAGGTTTACACAAAGAATTCCAAGTATAAGTACAAGAAAATAAGAGAGACTTAGAAAACTGGTAAAACCTACATTGTTGATAGAGTTGGGAGTACTTAGCACTGTGAAAACAGCACTTTCGCAGAAAGAAATCTACTTCTCTAAGACCGGGAAACAGTGAACAGAGAATGTATGGGTTTCTCAAGACTGGTAACAGATAGAAACAAGAGAAAGTACACAGTGATTCATCTACCTAGAGACGTTCCAGAGGTTTACACAGAGAATTATAAGTACAAGAAAATAAGAGAGACGTAGAAAACTCGTAAAACCTACTTTGTTGATAGAGTTGGGAGTACTTAGCACTGTGAAAACAGCATTTTCGCAGAAAGAAATCAACTTCTCTAAGACCGGGAAACAGTGAACAGAGAATGTATGAATTTCTCCAGACTGGTAACAGATAGAAACAAGAGAAAGTACACAGTGATTCATCTACCTAGAGAAGTTACAGAGGTTTACACAGAGAAATCCAAGTATAAGTACAAGAAAATAAAAGAGACTTCGAAAACTGGTAAAACCTACATTGTTGATAGAGTTGGGAGTACTTAGCACTGTGAAAACAGCACTTTCGCAGAAAGAAATCTACTTCTCTAAGACCGGGAAACAGTGAACAGAGAATGTATGAGTTTCTCAAGACTGGCAACAGATAGAAACAAGAGAAATTACACAGTGATTCATCTACCTAGAGAGGTTACAGAGGTTTACACAGAGAATTCCAAGTATAAGTACAAGAAAATAAGAGAGACTTAGAAAACTGGTAAAACCTACATTGTTAATAGGGTTGGGAGTACTTAGCACTGTGAAAACAGCACTTTCGCACAAAGAAATCTACTTCTCTAAGACCGCGAAACAGTGAGCAGAGAATGTATGTGTTTCTCAAGATTGGTAACAGATAGAAGCAAGAGAAAGTACACAGTGATTCATCTACCTAGAGAAGTTGCAGAGGTTTATACAGAGAATTCCAAGTATAAGTACAAGAAAATAAGAGAGACTTAGAAAACTGGTAAAACCTACATTGTTGATAGAGTTGGGAGTACTTAGCACAGTGAAAACAGCACTTTCGCAGAAAGAAATCTACTTTTGTAAGACAGGGAAACAGTGAACAGAGAATGTAAGAGTTTCTCAAGATTGGTAACAGACAGAAACAAGAGAAAGTACACAGTGATTCAATTACCTAGAGAAGTTACAGAGGTTTACACAGAGAATTTCAAGTGTTACTCCAAGTAAATAAGAGAGACTTAGAAAACTGATAAAACCTACATTGTTGATAGAGTTGGGAGTACTTAGCACTGTGAAAACAGCACTTTCGCAGAAAGAAATCTACTTCTCTAAGACCGGGAAACAGTGAACAGAGAATGTATGTGTTTCTCAAGACTGGTAACAGATAGAAACACGAGAAAGTCCACAGTGATTCATCTACCTAGAGAAGTTACAGAGGTTTACACAAAAAATTCCAAGTATAAGTACAAGAAAATAAGAGAGACTTAGAAAACTGGTAAAACCTACATTGTTGATAGAGTTGGGAGTACTTAGCACTGTGAAAACAGCACTTTCGCAGAAAGAAATCTAGTTCTCTAAGACCGGGAAACAGTGAACAGAGAATGTATGAGTTTCTCAAGACTGGTAACAGATAGAAACAAGAGAAAGTACACAGTGATTCATCTACCTAGAGAAGTTACAGAGGTTTACACAGAGAATTCCAAGAATAAGTACAGGAAAATAAGAGAGACTTAGAAAACTGGTAAAACCTACACAGTTGATAGAGTGGTGAGTACTTAGCACTGTCAACACAGCACTTTCGCAGGAAGAAATCAACTTCTCTAAGACCGGGAAATAGTGAACAGAGAATGTATGAGTTTCTCAAGACTAGTAACAGATATAAACAACAGAAAGTACACAGTGATTCCTCTACCTAGAGAAGTTACAGAGGTTTACACAGAGAATTCTAAGGATAAGTACAAGAAAATAAGAGAGACTTAGAAAACTGGTAAAACCTACAATGTTGATAGAGTTGGGAGTACTTAGCACTGTCAAAACAGCACTTTCGCAGGAAGAAATCAACTTCTCAAAGACCGGGAAACAGTGAACAGAGAATGTATGAGTTTCTCAAGACTGGTAACAGATATAAACAAGAGAAAGTACACAGTGATTCATCTACCTAGAGAAGTTACAGAGGTTTACACAGAGAATTCCAAGTATAAGTACAAGAAAATAAGAGAGACTTAGAAAACTGGTAAAACCTACATTGTTGATAGAGTTGGGAGTAATTAGCACTGTGAAAACAGCACTTTCGCAGAGAGAAATCAACTTCTCTAAGACCGGGAAACAGTGAGCAGAGAATGTATGAGTTTCTTGAGACTGGTAACAGATAGAAACAAGAGAAAGTACACAGTGATTCATCTACCTAGAGAAGTTACAGAGGTTTACACAGAGAATTCCAAGTATAAGTAAAAGAAAATAAGAGAGACTTAGAAAACTTGTAAAACATACATTGTTGATAGAGTTGGGAGTACTTAGCACTGTGAAAACAGCACTTTCGCAGAAAGAAATCTACTTCTCTAAGACCGGGAAACAGTGAACAGAGAATGTATGAGTTACTCAAGACTGGTAACAGATAGAAGCAAGAGAAAGTACACAGTGATTCATCTACCTAGAAAAGTTACAGAGGTTTACACAAAGAATTTCAAGTATAAGTACAAAAAAATCAGAGAGACTTAGAAAACTGGTAAAACCTACATTGTTGATAGAGTTGGGAGTGCTTAGCCCTGTGAAAACAGCACGTTGCAGAAAGAAATCAACTTCTCTAATACCGGGAAACAGTGAACAGAGAATGTATGAGTTTCTAAAGAGTGGTAACAGATAGAAACCAGAGAAAGTACACAGTGATTCATCTACCTAGAGAAGTTACAGAGGTTTACACAGAGAATTCCAAGTAGAAGTACAAGAAACTAAGAGAGAACTAGAAAACTGGTAAAACCTACATTGTTGATAGAGTTGGGAGTACTTAGTACTGTGAAAACAGCACTTTCACAGAAAGAAATCTACTTCTCTAAGACCGGGAAACAGTGAACAGAGAATGTATGAGTTTCTCAAGATAGGTAACAGATAGAAACAAGAGAAAGTACACAGTGATTCATCTACCTAGAGAAGTTACAGAGGTTTATACAAACAATTCTAAGTATAAGTACAAGAAAATAAGAGAGACTTAGAAAACTGGTAAAACCTACATTGTTGATAGAGTTGGGAGTACTTAGCACTGTGAAAACAGCACTTTCGCAGAAAGAAATCTACTTCTCTAAGACCGGGAAACAGTGAGCAGAGAATGTATTAGTTTCTCAAAATTGGTAACAGATAGAAACAAGAGAAAGCACACAGTGATTGATCTACCAGGAGAAGTTACAGAGGTTTACACAGAGAATTCCAAGTATAAGTACAAGAAAATAAGAGAGACTTAGAAAACTCTTAAAACCTACATTGTTGATAGAGTTGGGAGTACTTAGCACTGTGAAAACAGCACTTTCGCACAAAGAAATCTACTTCTCTAAGACCGGGAAACAGAGAACAGAGAATGTATGAGTTTCTCAAGACTCGTAACAGATAGAAACAAGAGAAAGTACACAGTGATTCTTCTACCTAGAGAAGTTTCCGAGGTTTACACAGAGAATTCCAAGTATCAGTAGAAGAAAATAAGAGAGATTTAGAAAACTGGTAAAACCTACATTGTTGATAGAGTTGGGAGTACTTAGCACTGTGAAAACAGCACTTTCTCACAAAGAAATCTACTTCTCTAAGACCGCGAAACAGTGAACCGAGAATAAATGAGATTCTCAAGACTGGTAACAGATAGAAACAAAGGAAAATACACAGTGATTCATCTACCTAGAGAAGTAACAGAGGTTTACACAGAGAAATCCAAGTGTAACTCCAAGAAAATAAGAGAGACTTAGAAAACTGGTAAAACATACATTGTTGATAGAGTTGGGAGTACTTAGCACTGTGAAAACAGCACTTTTGCAGAAAGAAATCTACTTCTCTAAGACCGCGAAACAGTGAACAGAGAATGTATGTGTTTCTCAAGATTGGTAACAGATACAAAGAAGAGTAGGTACACAGTGATTCATCTACCTAGAGAAGTTAAAGAGGTTTACACAGAGAATTCCAAGTAGAAGTACAAGAAACTAAGAGAGACCTAGAAAACTGGTAAAACCTACATTGTTGATAGAGTTGGGAGTACTTAGTACTGTGAAAACAGCACTTTTACAGAAAGAAGTCTACTTCTCTAAGACCGGGAAACAGTGAACAGAGAACGTATGAGTTTCTCAAGATTGGTAACAGATAGAAACAAAAGAAAGTACACAGTGATTCATCCACCTAGAGAAGTTACAGAGGTTTATACAGAGAATTCCAAGTATAAGTGCAAGAAATTAAGAGAGATTTAGAAAACTGGTAAAAGCAACATTGTTGATAGAGTTGGGAGTACTTAGCACTGTGAAAACAGCACTTTCACAAGACGAAATCTACTTCTCTAAGACCGGGAAACAGTGAGCAGAGAATGTATGAGTTTCTAAAGAGTGGTAAGAGATAGAAACAAAAGAATGTACACAGTGATTCATCTACCTAGAGAAGTTACAGAGGTTTACACAGAGTATTCAAAGTATAAGTACAAGAAAATAAGGGAGACTTAGAATACTCGTAAAACCTACATTGTTGATAGAGTTGGGAGTACTTAGCACTGTGAAAACAGCACTTTCGCAGAAAGAAATCTACTTCTTTAAGACCGCGAAACAGTGAACAGAGAATGAATGTGTTTCTCAATACTGGTAACAGATAGAAATCAGAGAAAGTACACAGTGATTCATCTACCTAGAGAAGTTACAGAGGTTTACACAGAGAATTCCAAGTAGAAGTACAAGAAACTAAGAGAGACCTAGAAAACTCGTAAAACCTACATTGTTGATAGAGTTGGGAGTACTTAGCACTGTGAAAACAGCACTTTCGCAGAATGAAATCTACTTCTATAAGAGAGCGAAACAGTGAACAGAGATTGTATGAGTTTCTCAAGATTGGTAACACATAGAAACAAGAGAAAGTACACAGTATTTCATCTGGCTAGAGAAGTTACAGAGGTTTACACAGAGAATTCCAAGTATAAGTACTAGAAAATAAGAGAGACTTCGAAATCTCGTAAAACCTACATTGTTGATATAGTTGGGCGTACTTAGGACTGTGAAAACAGCACTTTCGCCGAATGAAATCTACTTCTCTAAGATCGGGAAACAGTGAACAGAGAATGTATGAGTTTCTCAAGATTGGGACCAGACGGAAACAGGAGAAAGTACACAGTGATTCATCTACCTAGAGAAGTTACAGAGGTTTACACAGAGAATTTCAAGTGTTACTCCAAGAATATAAGAGAGACTTAGAAAACTGGTAAAACCTACATTGTTGATAGAGTTGGGAGTACTTAGCACTGTCAAAACAGCACTTTCGCAGAAAGAAATCTACTTCTCTAAGACCGGGAAACAGTGAACAGAGAATGTATGAGTTTCTCAAGATTGGTAACAGAGAGAAACAAGAGAAAGTACACAGTGATTCATCTACCTAGAGAAGTTTCAGAGGTTTACACAGAGAATTCCAAGTATAAGTACAAGAAAATAAGAGAGACTTAGAAAACTGGTAAAACCTACATTGTTGATAGAGTTGGGAGTACTTAGCACTGTGAAAACAGCACTTTCGCAGAAAGAAATCTACTTCGCTAGGACAGGGAAACAGTGAACAGAGAATGTATGGTATTCTCAAGACTGGTAACAGATAGAAACAAGAGAAAGTCCACAGTGATTCATCTACCTAGAGAAGTTACAGAGGTTTACACAAAGAATTCCAAGTATAAGTACAAGAAAATAAGAGAGACTTAGAAAACTGGTAAAACCTACATTGTTGATAGAGTTGGGAGTAATTAGCACTGTGAATACAGCACTTTCGCAGAGAGAAATCAACTTCTCTAAGACCGGGAAACAGTGAGCAGAGAATGTATGAGTTTCTTGAGACTGGTAACAGATAGAAACAAGAGAAAGTACACAGTGATTCATCTACCTAGAGAAGTTACAGAGGTTTACACAGAAAATTCCAAGTATAAGTACAAGAAAATAAGAGAGACTTAGAAAACTTGTAAAACCTACATTGTTGATAAAGTTGGGAGTACTTAGCACTGTGAAAACAGCACTTTCGCAGAAAGAAATCTACTTCTCTAAGACCGGGAAAGAGTGAACAGAGAATGTATGAGTTACTCAAGACTGGTAACAGATAGAAGCAAGAGAAAGTACACAGTGATTCATCTACCTAGAAAAGTTACAGAGGTTTACACAAAGAATTTCAAGTATAAGTACAAGAAAATCAGAGAGACTTAGAAAACTGGTAAAACCTACATTGTTGATAGAGTTGGGAGTGCTTAGCCCTGTGAAAACAGCACATTGGCAGAAAGAAATCAACTTCTCTAATACCGGGAAACAGTGAACAGAGAATGTATGAGTTTCTAAAGAGTGGTAACAGATAGAAACCAGAGAAAGTACACAGTGATTCATCTACCTAGAGAAGTTACAGAGGTTTACACAGAGAATTCCAAGTAGAAGTACAAGAAACTAAGAGAGACCTAGAAAACTGGTAAAACCTACATTGTTAATAGAGTTGGGAGTACTTAGTACTGTGAAAACAGCACTTTTACAGAAAGAAGTCTACTTCTCTAAGACCGGGAAACAGTGAACAGAGAATGTATGAGGTTCTCAAGATTGATAACAGATAGAAACAAGAGAAAGTACACAGCGATTCATCTACCTAGACAAGTTTCAGAGGTTTACACAGAGAATTCCAAGTATAAGTACAAGAAAATAAGAGAGACTTAGAAAACTGGTAAAACCTACATTGTTGATAGAGTTGGGAGTACTTAGCACTGTGAAAACAGCACTTTGGCACAAAGAAATCTACTTCTCTAAGACCGGGAATCAGTGAACAGAGAATGTATGAGTTTCTCAAGACTGGTAAGAGATAGAAACAAGAGAAAGTACACAGTGATTCATCGACCTAGAGAATTTACAGAGGTTTACAAAGAGAATTCCAAGTATAAGTACAAGAAAATAAGAAAGACTTAGAAAACTCGTAAAACCTACATTGTTGATAGAGTTGGAAATACTTAGCACTGTGAAAACAGCACTTTCGCAGAAACAAATCTACTTCTCTAAGACCGCAAAACAGTGAACAGAGAATGTATGAGTTTCTCAAGATTGGTAACAGATAGAAACAAGAGAAAGTACACAGTGATTCATCTACCTAGAGAAGTTACAGAGGTTTACACAGAGAATTCCAAGTATAAGTACAAGAAATTAAGAGAGATTTAGAAAACTGGTAAAAGCAACATTGTTGATAGAGTTAGGAGTACTTAGCACTGTGAAAACAGCACTTTCACAAGACGAAATCTACTTCTCTAAGACCGGGAAACAGTGAGCAGAGAATGTATGAGTTTCTGACGATTGGTTACAGATAGAAACAAGAGAAAGTACACAGTGATTCATCTAGCTAGAGAAGTTACAGAGGTTTACACAGAGTATTCCAAGTATAAGTACAAGAAAATAAGAGAGACTTAGAAAACTGGTAAAACCTACATTGTTGATAGAGTTGGGAGTACTTAGCACTGTGAAAACAGCACTTTCGCAGAAAGAAATCTACTTCTCTAAGACCGCGAAACAGTGAACAGAGAATGTATTTGTTTCTCAAGATTGGTAACAGAGAGAAACAAGAGAAAGTACGCAGTGATTCATCTACCTCGAGAAGTTACAGAGGTTTACACAGAGAATTCCAAGTATAAGTACAAGAAAATAAGAGAGACTTAGAAAACTGGTAAAACCTACATTGTTGATAGAGTTGGGAATACTTAGCACTGTGAAAACAGAACTTTCGCAGAAAGAATTCAACTTCTCTGAGACCGAGAAACAGTGAACAGAGAATGTCTGAGTTTCTCAAGACTGGTAACAGATAGAAACAAGAGAAACTACACAGTGATTCATCTACCTAGAGAAGTTACAGAGGTTTACAAAGAGAATTCCAAGTATAAGTACAAGAAAATAAGAGAGACTTAGAAAACTGGTAAAACCTACATTGTTGATAGAGTGGGGAGTACTTAGCACTGTCAAAACAGCACTTTTGCAGGAAGAAATCAACTTCTCTAAGACCGGAAAACAGTGAACAGAGAATGTATGAGTTTCTCAAGACTGGTAACAGATAGAAACAAGAGAAAGTACACAGTGATTCATCTACCTAGAGAAGTTACAGAGGTTTACACAGAGAATTCCAAGTATAAGTACAAGAAAATAAGAGAGACTTAGAAAACTGGTAAAACCTACATTGTTGATAGAGTTGGGAGACTTAGCACTGTGAAAACAGCACTTTCGCAGAAAGAAATCTAGTTCTCTAAGACCGGGAAACAGTGAACAGAGAATGTATGAGTTTCTCAAGACTGGTAACAGATAGAAGCAAGAGGAAGTACACAGTGATTCATCTACCTAGAAATGTTACAGAGGTTTACACAAAGAATTTCAAGTATAAGTACAAGAAAATCAGAGAGACTTAGAAAAGTGGTAAAACCTACATTGTTGATAGAGTTGGGAGTGCTTAGCACTGTGAAAACAGCACTTTCGCAGAAAGAAATCAGCTTCTCTAAGACCTGGAAACAGTGAACAGAGAATGTATGAGTTTCTAAAGAGTGGTAACCGATAGAAACCAGAGAAAGTACACAGTGATTCATCTACCTAGAGAAGTTACAGAGGTTTACACAGAGAATTCCAAGTAGAAGTACAAGAAACTAAGAGAGACCTAGAAAACTCGTAAAACCTACATTGTTGATAGAGTTGGGAGTACTTAGCACTGTGAAAACAGCACTTTCGCAGAACGAATTCTACTTCTATAAGAGAGCGAAACAGTGAACAGAGATTGTATGAGTTTCTCAAGATTGTTAACACATAGAAACAAGAGAAAGTACACAGTATTTCATCTGGCTAGAGAAGTTACAGAGGTTTACACAGAGAATTCCAAGTATAAGTAGTAGAAAATAAGAGAGACTTCGAAATCTCGTAAAACCTACATTGTTGATATAGTTGGGAGTACTTAGGACTGTGAAAACAGCACTTTCGCCGAATGAAATTTACTTCTCTAAGATCGGGAAACAGTGAACAGAGAATGTATGAGTTTCACAAGATTGGGAACAGACAGAAACAGGAGAAAGTACACAGTGATTCATGTACCTAGAGAAGTTACAGAGGTTTACACAGAGAATTTCAAGTGTTACTCCAAGAATATAAGAGAGACTTAGAAAACTGGTAAAACCTACATTGTTGATAGAGTTGGGAGTACTTAGCACTGTGAAAACAGCACTTTCGCAGAAAGAAATCTACTTCTCTAAGACCGGGAAACAGTGAACAGAGAATGTATGAGTTTCTCAAGATTGGTAACAGAGAGAAACAAGAGAAAGTACACAGTGATTCATCTACCTAGAGAAGTTTCAGAGGTTTACACAGAGAATTCCAAGTATAAGTACAAGAAAATAAGAGAGACTTAGAAAACTGGTAAAACCTACATTGTTGATAGAATTGGGAGTACTTAGCACTGTGAAAACAGCACTTTCGCAGCAAGAAATCTACTTCGCTAGGACCGGGAAACAGTGAACAGAGAATGTATGGGATTCTCAAAACTGGTAACAGATAGAAACAAGAGAAAGTCCACAGTGATTCATCTACCTAGAGAAGTTACAGAGGTTTACACAAAGAATTCCAAGTATAAGTACAAGAAAATAAGAGAGACTTAGAAAACTGGTAAAACCTACATTGTTGATAGAGTTGGGAGTACTTAGCACTGTGAAAACAGCACTTTTGCAGAAAGAAATCAACTTCTCTAAGACCGGGAAACAGTGAACAGAGAATGTATGAGTTTCTAAAGAGTGGTAAGAGATAGAAACAAAAGAAAGTACACAGTGATTCATCTACCTAGAGAAGTTACAGAGGTTTACACAGAGTATTCAAAGTATAAGTACAAGAAAATAAGGGAGACTTAGAAAACTGGTAAAACCTACATTGTTGATAGAGTTGGGAGTACTTAGCACTGTGAAAACAGCACTTTCGCAGAAAGAAATCTACTTCTTTAAGACCGCGAAACAGTGAACAGAGAATGTATGTGTTTCTCAATACTGGTAACAGATAGAAATAAGAGAAAGTACACAGTGATTCATCTACCTAGAGAAGTTACAGAGGTTTACACAGAGAATTCCAAGTATAAGTACAAGAAAATAAGAGAGACTTAGAAAACTGGTAAAACCTACAATGTTGATAGAGTTGGGAGTAATTAGCACTGTGAAAACAGCACTTTCGCACAAAGAAATCTACTTCTCTAAGACCGCGAAACAGTGAACAGAGAATGTATGTGTTTCTCAAGATTGGTAACAGATAGAAACAAGAGAAAGTACACAGTGATTCATCTACCTAGAGAAGTTGCAGAGGTTTATACAGAGAATTCCAAGTATAAGTACAAGAAAATAAGAGAGACTTAGAAAACTGGTAAAACCTACATTGTTGATAGAGTTGGGAGTACTTAGCACTGTGAAAACAGCACTTTCGCAGAAAGAAATCTACTTCTCTAAGACCGGGAAACAGTGAACAGAGAATGTCTGAGTTTCTCAAGACTGGTAACAGATAGAAACAAGAGAAAGTCCACAGTGATTCATCTACCTAGAGAAGTTACAGAGGTTTACACAAAGAATTCCAAGTATAATACAAGAAAATAAGAGAGACTTAGAAAACTGGTAAAACCTACATTGTTGATAGAGTTGGGAGTACTTAGCACTGTGAAAACAGCACTTTCGCAGAAAGAAATCAACTTCTCTAAGTCCGGGAAACAGTGAACAGAGAATGTATGTGTTTCTCAAGACTGGTAACAGATAGAAATAAGAGAACGTACACAGTGATTCATCTACCTAGAGAAATTACAGAGGTTTACACAGAGAATACCAAGTATAAGTACAAGAAAATAAGAGAGACTTAGAAAACTGGTAAAATCTACATTGTTGATAGAGTTGGGAGTACTTAGCACTGTCAAAACAGCACTTTCGCAGGAAGAAATCAACTTCTCAAAGACCGGGAAACAGTGAACAGAGAATGTATGAGTTTCTCAAGACTGGTAACAGATATAAACAAGAGAAAGTACACAGTGATTCATCTACCTAAAAAGTTACAGAGGTTTACACAGAGAATTCCAAGTATAAGTACAAGAAAGTAAGAGAGACTTAGAAAACTGGTAAAACCTACATTGTTGATAGAGTTGGGAGTAATTAGCACTGTGAAAACAGCACTTTCGCAGAGAGAAATCAACTTCTCTAAGACCGGGAAACAGTGAGCAGAGAATGTATGACTTTCTTGAGACTGGTAACAGATAGAAACAAGAGAAAGTACACAGTGATTCATCTACCTAGAGAAGTTACAGAGGTTTACACAGAGAATTCCAAGTATAATTACAAGAAAATAAGAGAGACTTAGAAAACTTGTAAAACCTACATTGTTGATAGAGTTGGGAGTACTTAGCACTGTGAAAACAGCACTTTCGCAGAAAGAAATCTACTTCTCTAAGACCGGGAAACAGTGAACAGAGAATGTATGAGTTACTCAAGACTGGTAACAGATAGAAGCAAGAGAAAGTACACAGTGATTCATCTACCTAGAAAAGTTACAGAGGTTTACACAAAGAATTTCAAGTATAAGTACAAGAAAATCAGAGAGACTTAGAAAACTGGTAAAACCTACATTGTTGATAGAGTTGGGAGTGCTTAGCCCTGTGAAAACAGCACTTTGGCAGAAAGAAATCAACTTCTCTAATACCGGGAAACAGTGAACAGAGAATGTATGAATTTCTAAAGAGTGGTAACAGATAGAAACCAGAGAAAGTACACAGTGATTCATCTACCTAGAGAAGTTACAGAGGTTTACACAGAGAATTCCAAGTAGAAGTACAAGAAACTAAGAGAGACCTAGAAAACTGGTAAAACCTACATTGTTGATAGAGTTCGAGTACTTAGCACTGTGAAAACAGCACTTTCGCAGAAAGAAATCTAGTTCTCTAAGACCGGGAAACAGTGAACAGAGAATGTATGAGTTTCTCAAGACTGGTAACAGATAGAAGCAAGAGAAAGTACACAGTGATTCATCTACCTAGAAAAGTTACAGAGGTTTACACAAAGAATTTCAAGTATAAGTACAAGAAAATCAGAGAGACTTAGAAAACTGGTAAAACCTACATTGTTGATAGAGTTGGGAGTGCTTAGCACTGTGAAAACAGCACTTTCGCAGAAAGAAATCAACTTCTTTAAGACCGGGAAACAGTGAACAGAGAATGTATGAGTTTCTAAAGAGTGGTAACAGATAGAAACCAGAGAAAGTACACAGTGATTCATCTACCTAGAGAAGTTACAGAGGTTTACACAGAGAATTCCAAGTAGAAGTACAAGAAACTAAGAGAGACCTAGAACACTCGTAAAACCTACATTGTTGATAGAGTTGGGAGTACTTAGCACTGTGAAAACAGCACTTTCGCAGAATGAAATCTACTTCTATAAGAGAGCGAAACAGTGAACAGAGATTGTATGAGTTTCTCAAGATTGGTAACACATAGAAACAAGAGAAAGTACACAGTATTTCATCTGGCTAGAGAAGTTACAGAGGTTTACACAGAGAATTCCAAGTATAAGTACTAGAAAATAAGAGAGACTTCGAAATCTCGTAAAACCTACATTGTTGATATAGTTGGGCGTACTTAGGACTGTGAAAACAGCACTTTCGCCGAATGAAATTTACTTCTCTAAGATCGGGAAACAGTGAGCAGAGAATGTATGAGTTTCACAAGATTGGGAACAGACAGAAACAGGAGAAAGTACACAGTGATTCATGTACCTAGAGAAGTTACAGAGGTTTACACAGAGAATTTCAAGTGTTACTCCAAGAATATAAGAGAGACTTAGAAAACTGGTAAAACCTACATTGTTGATAGAGTTGGGAGTACTTAGCACTGTGAAAACAGCACTTTCGCAGAAAGAAATCTACTTCTCTAAGACCGGGAAACAGTGAACAGAGAATGTATGAGTTTCTCAAGATTGGTAACAGAGAGAAACAAGAGAAAGTACACAGTGATTCATCTACCTAGAGAAGTTTCAGAGGTTTACACAGAGAATTCCAAGTATAAGTACAAGAAAATAAGAGAGACTTAGAAAACTGGTAAAACCTACATTGTTGATAGAGTTGGGAGTACTTAGCACTGTGAAAACAGCACTTTCGCAGCAAGAAATCTACTTCGCTAGGACCGGGAAACAGTGAACAGAGAATGTATGGGATTCTCAAAACTGGTAACAGATAGAAACAAGAGAAAGTCCACAGTGATTCATCTACCTAGAGAAGTTACAGAGGTTTACACAAAGAATTCCAAGTATAAGTACAAGAAAATAAGAGAGACTTAGAAAACTGGTAAAACCTACATTGTTGATAGAGTTGGGAGTACTTAGCACTGTGAAAACAGCACTTTTGCAGAAAGAAATCAACTTCTCTAAGACCGGGAAACAGTGAACAGAGAATGTATGAGTTTCTAAAGAGTGGTAAGAGATAGAAACAAAAGAAAGTACACAGTGATTCATCTACCAAGAGAAGTTACAGAGGTTTACACAGAGTATTCAAAGTATAAGTACAAGAAAATAAGGGAGACTTAGAAAACTGGTAAAACCTACATTGTTGATAGAGTTGGGAGTACTTAGCACTGTGAAAACAGCACTTTCGCAGAAAGAAATCTACTTCTTTAAGACCGCGAAACAGTGAACAGAGAATGTATGTGTTTCTCAATACTGGTAACAGATAGAAATAAGAGAAAGTACACAGTGATTCATCTACCTAGAGAAGTTACAGAGGTTTACACAGAGAATTCCAAGTATAAGTACAAGAAAATAAGAGAGACTTAGAAAACTGGTAAAACCTACAATGTTGATAGAGTTGGGAGTAATTAGCACTGTGAAAACAGCACTTTCGCACAAAGAAATCTACTTCTCTAAGACCGCGAAACAGTGAACAGAGAATGTATGTGTTTCTCAAGATTGGTAACAGATAGAAACAAGAGAAAGTACACAGTGATTCATCTACCTAGAGAAGTTGCAGAGGTTTATACAGAGAATTCCAAGTATAAGTACAAGAAAATAAGAGAGACTTAGAAAACTGGTAAAACCTACATTGTTGATAGAGTTGGGAGTACTTAGCACTGTGAAAACAGCACTTTCGCAGAAAGAAATCTACTTCTCTAAGACCGGGAAACAGTGAACAGAGAATGTCTGAGTTTCTCAAGACTGGTAACAGATAGAAACAAGAGAAAGTCCACAGTGATTCATCTACCTAGAGAAGTTACAGAGGTTTACACAAAGAATTCCAAGTATAATACAAGAAAATAAGAGAGACTTAGAAAACTGGTAAAACCTACATTGTTGATAGAGTTGGGAGTACTTAGCACTGTGAAAACAGCACTTTCGCAGAAAGAAATCAACTTCTCTAAGTCCGGGAAACAGTGAACAGAGAATGTGTGTGTTTCTCAAGACTGGTAACAGATAGAAATAAGAGAACGTACACAGTGATTCATCTACCTAGAGAAATTACAGAGGTTTACACAGAGAATACCAAGTATAAGTACAAGAAAATAAGAGAGACTTAGAAAACTGGTAAAATCTACATTGTTGATAGAGTTGGGAGTACTTAGCACTGTCAAAACAGCACTTTCGCAGGAAGAAATCAACTTCTCAAAGACCGGGAAACAGTGAACAGAGAATGTATGAGTTTCTCAAGACTGGTAACAGATATAAACAAGAGAAAGTACACAGTGATTCATCTACCTAAAGAAGTTACAGAGGTTTACACAGAGAATTCCAAGTATAAGTACAAGAAAGTAAGAGAGACTTAGAAAACTGGTAAAACCTACATTGTTGATAGAGTTGGGAGTAATTAGCACTGTGAAAACAGCACTTTCGCAGAGAGAAATCAACTTCTCTAAGACCGGGAAACAGTGAGCAGAGAATGTATGACTTTCTTGAGACTGGTAACAGATAGAAACAAGAGAAAGTACACAGTGATTCATCTACCTAGAGAAGTTACAGAGGTTTACACAGAGAATTCCAAGTATAATTACAAGAAAATAAGAGAGACTTAGAAAACTTGTAAAACCTACATTGTTGATAGAGTTGGGAGTACTTAGCACTGTGAAAACAGCACTTTCGCAGAAAGAAATCTACTTCTCTAAGACCGGGAAACAGTGAACAGAGAATGTATGAGTTACTCAAGACTGGTAACAGATAGAAGCAAGAGAAAGTACACAGTGATTCATCTACCTAGAAAAGTTACAGAGGTTTACACAAAGAATTTCAAGTATAAGTACAAGAAAATCAGAGAGACTTAGAAAACTGGTAAAACCTACATTGTTGATAGAGTTGGGAGTGCTTAGCCCTGTGAAAACAGCACTTTGGCAGAAAGAAATCAACTTCTCTAATACCGGGAAACAGTGAACAGAGAATGTATGAATTTCTAAATAGTGGTAACAGATAGAAACCAGAGAAAGTACACAGTGATTCATCTACCTAGAGAAGTTACAGAGGTTTACACAGAGAATTCCAAGTAGAAGTACAAGAAACTAAGAGAGACCTAGAAAACTGGTAAAACCTACATTGTTGATAGAGTTGGGAGTACTTAGTACTGTGAAAACAGCACTTTTACAGAAAGAAGTCTACTTCTCTAAGACCGGGAAACAGTGAACAGAGAATGTATGAGTTTCTCAAGATTGGTAACAGATAGAAACAAGAGAAAGTACACAGCGATTCATCTACCTAGACAAGTTTCAGAGGTTTACACAAAGAATTTCAAGTATAAGTACAAGAAAATAAGAGAGACTTAGAAAACTGGTAAAACCTACATTGTTGATAGAGTTCGAGTACTTAGCACTGTGAAAACAGCACTTTCGCAGAAAGAAATCTAGTTCTCTAAGACCGGGAAACAGTGAACAGAGAATGTATGAGTTTCTCAAGACTGGTAACAGATAGAAGCAAGAGAAAGTACACAGTGATTCATCTACCTAGAAAAGTTACAGAGGTTTACACAAAGAATTTCAAGTATAAGTACAAGAAAATAAGAGAGACTTAGAAAACTGGTAAAACCTACATTGTTGATAGAGTTGGGAGTGCTTAGCACTGTGAAAACAGCACTTTCGCAGAAAGAAATCAACTTCTTTAAGACCGGGAAACAGTGAACAGAGAATGTATGAGTTTCTAAAGAGTGGTAACAGATAGAAACCAGAGAAAGTACACAGTGATTCATCTACCTAGAGAAGTTACAGAGGTTTACACAGAGAATTCCAAGTAGAAGTACAAGAAACTAAGAGAGACCTAGAACACTCGTAAAACCTACATTGTTGATAGAGTTGGGAGTACTTAGCACTGTGAAAACAGCACTTTCGCAGAATGAAATCTACTTCTATAAGAGAGCGAAACAGTGAACAGAGATTGTATGAGTTTCTCAAGATTGGTAACACATAGAAACAAGAGAAAGTACACAGTATTTCATCTGGCTAGAGAAGTTACAGAGGTTTACACAGAGAATTCCAAGTATAAGTACTAGAAAATAAGAGAGATTTCGAAATCTCGTAAAACCTACATTGTTGATATAGTTGGGCGTACTTAGGACTGTGAAAACAGCACTTTCGCCGAATGAAATCTACTTCTCTAAGATCGGGAAACAGTGAACAGAGAATGTATGAGTTTCTCAAGATTGGGAACAGACAGAAACAGGAGAAAGTACACAGTGATTCATCTACCTAGAGAAGTTACAGAGGTTTACACAGAGAATTTCAAGTGTTACTCGAAAAATATAAGAGAGACTTAGAAAACTGGTAAAACCTACATTGTTGATAGAGTTTGGAGTACTTAGCACTGTGAAAAAAGCACTTTCGCAGAAAGAAATCTACTTCTCTAAGACCGGGAAACAGTGAACAGAGAATGTATGAGTTTCTCAAGATTGGTAACAGAGAGAAACAAGAGAAAGTACACAGTGATTCATCTACCTAGAGAAGTCTCAGAGGTTTACACAGAGTATTCAAAGTATAAGTACAAGAAAATAAGAGAGACTTAGAAAACTGGTAAAACCTACATTGTTGATAGAGTTGGGAGTACTTAGCACTGTGAAAACAGCACTTTTGCAGAAAGAAATCAACTTCTCTAAGACCGGGAAACAGTGAACAGAGAATGTATGAGTTTCTAAAGAGTGGTAAGAGATAGAAACAAAAGAAAGTACACAGTGATTCATCTACCTAGAGAAGTTACAGAGGTTTACACAGAGTATTCAAAGTATAAGTACAAGAAAATAAGGGAGACTTAGAAAACTGGTAAAACCTACATTGTTGATAGAGTTGGGAGTACTTAGCACTGTGAAAACAGCACTTTCGCAGAAAGAAATCTACTTCTTTAAGACCGCGAAACAGTGAACAGAGAATGTATGTGTTTATCAATACTGGTAACAGATAGAAATAAGAGAAAGTACACAGTGATTCATCTACCTAGAGAAGTTACAGAGGTTTACACAGAGAATTCCAAGTATAAGTACAAGAAAATGAGAGAGACTTAGAAAACTGGTAAAACCTACATTGTTGATAGTGTTGGGAGTACTTAGCACTGTGAAAACAGCACTTTCGCAGAAAGAAATCTACTTCTCTAAGACAGGGAAACAGTGAACAGAGAATGTATGAGTTTCTCAAGACTGGTAACAGATAGACACAAGAGAAAGTACACAGTGATTCATCTACCTAGAGAAGTTACAGAGGTTTACACAGAGAATTCCAACTACAAGTACAAGAAAATAAGAGAGACTTAGAAAACTGGTAAAACCTACATTGTTGATAGAGTTCGGAGTACTTAGCACTGTCAAAACGGCACTTACGCAGAAAGAAATCAACTTCTCTAAGACCGGGAAACAATGAACAGAGAATTTATGAGTTTTTCCAGACTGGTAACAGATAGAAACAAGAGAAAGTAAACAGTGATTCATCTAGCTAGCGAAGTTACAAAGGTTTACACAGAGAATTCCAAGTATAAGTACAAGAAAATAAGAGAGACTTAGAAAACTGGTAAAACCTACATTGTTGATAGAGTTGGAAGTACTTAGCACTGTGAAAACAGCACTTTCGCCTAAAGAAATCTACTTCTCTAGGACCAGGAAACAGTGAACAGAGAATGTATTTGTTTCTCAAGATTGGTAACAGAGAGAAACAAGAGAAAGTACACAGTGATTCATCTACCTCGAGAAGTTACAGAGGTTTACACAGAGAATTCCAAGTATAAGTACAAGAAAATAAGAGAGACTTAGAAAACTGGTAAAACCTACATTGTTGATAGAGTTGGGAATACTTAGCACTGTGAAAACAGCACTTTCGCAGAAAGAAATCAACTTCTCTGAGACCGGGAAACAGTGAACAGAGAATGTCTGAGTTTCTCAAGACTGGTAACAGACAGAAACAAGAGAAACTACACAGTGATTCATCTACCTAGAGAAGTTACAGAGGTTTACAAAGAGAATTCCAAGTATAAGTACAAGAAAATAAGAGAGACTTAGAAAACTGGTAAAACCTACATTGTTGATAGAGTTGGGAGTACTTAGCACTGTCAAAACAGCACTTTTGCAGGAAGAAATCAACTTCTCTAAGACCGGGAAACAGTGAACAGAGAATGTATGAGTTTCTCAAGACTGGTAACAGATAGAAGCAAGAGAAAGTACACAGTGATTCATCTACCTAGAAAAGTTACAGAGGTTTACACAAAGAATTTCAAGTATAAGTACAAGAAAATCAGAGAGACTTAGAAAACTGGTAAAACCTACATTGTTGATAGAGTTGGGAGTGCTTAGCACTGTGAAAACAGCACTTTCGCAGAAAGAAATCAACTTCTCTAAGACCGGGAAACAGTGAACAGAGAATGTATGAGTTTCTAAAGAGTGGAAACAGATAGAAACCAGAGAAAGTACACAGTGATTCATCTACCTAGAAAAGTTACAGAGGTTTACACAGAGAATTCCAAGTAGAAGTACAAGAAACTAAGAGAGACCTAGAAAACTCGTAAAACCTACATTGTTGATAGAGTTGGGAGTACTTAGCACTGTGAAAACAGCACTTTCGCAGAATGAAATCTACTTCTATAAGAGAGCGAAACAGTGAACAGAGATTGTATGAGTTTCTCAAGATTGGTAACACATAGAAACAAGAGAAAGTACACAGTATTTCATCTGGCTAGAGAATTTACAGAGGTTTACACAGAGAATTCCAAGTATAAGTACTAGAAAATAAGAGAGACTTCGAAATCTCGTAAAACCTACATTGTTGATATAGTTGGGCGTACTTAGGACTGTGAAAACAGCACTTTCGCCGAATGAAATCTACTTCTCTAAGATCGGGAAACAGTGAACAGAGAATGTATGAGTTTCTCAAGATTGGGACCAGACGGAAACAGGAGAAAGTACACAGTGATTCATCTACCTAGAGACGTTACAGAGGTTTACACAGAGAATTTCAAGTGTTACTCCAAGAATATAAGAGAGACTTAGAAAACTGGTAAAACCTACATTGTTGATAGAGTTGGGAGTACTTAGCACTGTGAAAACAGCACTTTGGCAGAAAGAAAACAACTTCTCTAATACCGAGAAACAGTGAACAGAGAATGTATGAGTTTCTAAAGAGTGGTAACAGATAGAAACCAGAGAAAGTACACAGCGATTCATCTACCTAGACAAGTTTCAGAGGTTTACACAGAGAATTCCAAGTATAAGTACAAGAAAATAAGAGAGACTTAGAAAACTGGTAAAACCTACATTGTTGATAGAGTTGGGAGTACTTAGCACTGTGAAAACAGCACTTTCGCAGAAAGAAATCTACTTCTCTAAGACCGGGAATCAGTGAACAGAGAATGTATGAGTTTCTCAAGACTGGTAAGAGATAGAAACAAGAGAAAGTACACAGTGATTCATCTACCTAGAGAATTTACAGAGGTTTACAAAGAGAATTCCAAGTATAAGTACAAGAAAATAAGAAAGACTTAGAAAACTCGTAAAACCTACATTGTTGATAGAGTTGGGAATACTTAGCACTGTGAAAACAGCACTTTCGCAGAAACAAATCTACTTCTCTAAGACCGCAAAACAGTGAACAGAGAATGTATGAGTTTCTCAAGATTGGTAACAGATAGAAACAAGAGAAAGTACACAGTGATTCATCTACCTAGAGAAGTTACAGAGGTTTACACAGAGAATTCCAAGTATAAGTACAAGAAATTACGAGAGATTTAGAAAACTGGTAAAAGCAACATTGTTGATAGAGTTAGGAGTACTTAGCACTGTGAAAACAGCACTTTCACAAGACGAAATCTACTTCTCTAAGACCGGGAAACAGTGAGCAGAGAATGTATGAGTTTCTGAAGATTGGTTACAGATAGAAACAAGAGAAAGTACACAGTGATTCATCTAGCTAGAGAAGTTACAGAGGTTTACACAGAGTATTCCAAGTATAAGTACAAGAAAACAAGAGAGACTTAGAAAACTGGTAAAACCTACATTGTTGATAGAGTTGGGAGTACTTAGCACTGTGAAAACAGCACTTTCGCAGAAAGAAATCTACTTCTCTAAGACCGCGAAACAGTGAACAGAGAATGTATTTGTTTCTCAAGATTGGTAACAGAGAGAAACAAGAGAAAATACGCAGTGATTCATCTACCTCGAGAAGTTACAGAGGTTTACACAGAGAATTCCAAGTATAAGTACAAGAAAATAAGAGAGACTTAGAAAACTGGTAAAACCTACATTGTTGATAGAGTTGGGAATACTTAGCACTGTGAAAACAGCACTTTCGCAAAAGGAATTCAACTTCTCTGAGACCGAGAAACAGTGAACAGAGAATGTCTGAGTTTCTCAAGACTGGTAACAGATAGAAACAAGAGAAACTACACAGTGATTCATCTACCTAGAGAAGTTACAGAGGTTTACAAAGAGAATTCCAAGTATAAGTACAAGAAAATAAGAGAGACTTAGAAAACTGGTAAAACCTACATTGTTGATAGAGTGGGGAGTACTTAGCACTGTCAAAACAGCACTTTTGCAGGAAGAAATCAACTTCTCTAAGACCGGAAAACAGTGAACAGAGAATGTATGAGTTTCTCAAGACTGGTAACAGATAGAAACAAGAGAAAGTACACAGTGATTCATCTACCTAGAGAAGTTACAGAGGTTTACACAGAGAATTCCAAGTATAAGTACAAGAAAATAAGAGAGACTTAGAAAACTGGTAAAACCTACATTGTTGATAGAGTTGGGAGACTTAGCACTGTGAAAACAGCACTTTCGCAGAAAGAAATCTAGTTCTCTAAGACCGGGAAACAGTGAACAGAGAATGTATGAGTTTCTCAAGACTGGTAACAGATAGAAGCAAGAGAAAGTACACAGTGATTCATCTACCTAGAAAAGTTACAGAGGTTTACACAAAGAATTTCAAGTATAAGTACAAGAAAATCAGAGAGACTTAGAAAAGTGGTAAAACCTACATTGTTGATAGAGTTGGGAGTGTTTAGCACTGTGAAAACAGCACTTTCGCAGAAAGAAATCAACTTCTCTAAGACCTGGAAACAGTGAACAGAGAATGTATGAGTTTCTAAAGAGTGCTAACCGATGGAAACCAGAGAAAGTACACAGTGGTTCATCTACCTAGAGAAGTTACAGAGGTTTACACAGAGAATTCCAAGTAGAAGTACAAGAAACTAAGAGAGACCTAGAAAACTCGTAAAACCTACATTGTTGATAGAGTTGGGAGTACTTAGCACTGTGAAAACAGCACTTTCGCAGAATGAAATCCACTTCTATAAGAGAGCGAAACAGTGAACAGAGATTGTATGAGTTTCTCAAGGTTGGTAACACATAGAAACAAGAGAAAGTACACAGTATTTCATCTGGCTAGAGAAGTAACAGAGGTTTACACAGAGAAATCCAAGTATAAGCACTAGAAAATAAGACAGACTTCGAAATCTCGTAAAACCTACATTGTTGATATAGTTGGGCGTACTTAGGACTGTGAAAACAGCACTTTCGCCGAATGAAATCTACTTCTCTAAGATCGAGAAACAGTGAACAGAGAATGTATGAGTTTCTCAAGATTGGGAACAGACGGAAACAGGAGAAAGTACACAGTGATTCATCTACCTAGAGAAGTTACAGAGGTTTACACAGAGAATTTCAAGTGTTACTCCAAGAATATAAGAGAGACTTAGAAAACTGGTAAAACCTACATTGTTGATAGAGTTGGGAGTACTTAGCACTGTGAAAACAGCACTTTCGCAGAAAGAAATCTACTTCTCTAAGACCGGGAAACAGTTAACAGAGAATGTATGAGTTTCTCAAGATTGGTAACAGAGAGAAACAAGAGAAAGTACACAGTGATTCATCTACCTAGAGAAGTTTCAGAGGTTTACACAGAGAATTCGAAGTATAAGTACAAGAAAATAAGAGAGACTTAGAAAACTGGTAAAACCTACATTGTTGATAGAGTTGGGAGTACTTAGCACTGTGAAAACAGCACTTTCGCAGAAAGAAATCTACTTCGCTAGGACCGGGAAACAGTGAACAGAGATTGTATGGGATTCTCAAGACTGGTAACAGATAGAAACAAGAGAAAGTCCACAGTGATTCATCTACCTAGAGAAGTTACAGAGGTTTACACAAAGAATTCCAAGTATAAGTACAAGAAAATAAGAGAGACTTAGAAAACAGGTAAAACCTACATTGTTGATAGAGTTGGGAGTACTTAGCACTGTGAAAACAGCACTTTCGCAGAAAGAAATCTACTTCTCTAAGACCGGGAAACAGTGAACAGAGAATGTATGAATTTCTCCAGACTGGTAACAGATAGAAACAAGAGAAAGTACACAGTGATTCATCTACCTAGAGACGTTCCAGAGGTTTACACAGAGAATTATAAGTACAAGAAAATAAGAGAGACGTAGAAAACTCATAAAACCTACTTTGTTGATAGAGTTGGGAGTACTTAGCACTGTGAAAACAGCACTTTCGCAGAAAGAAATCAACTTCTCTAAGACCGGGAAACAGTGAACAGAGAATGTATGAATTTCTCCAGACTGGTAACAGATAGAAACAAGAGAAAGTACACAGTGATTCATCTACCTAGAGAAGTTAGAGAGTTTTACACAGAGAAATCCAAGTATAAGTACAAGAAAATAAGAGAGACTTCGAAAACTGGTAAAACCTACATTGTTGATAGAGTTGGGAGTACTTACCACTGTGAAAACAGCACTTTCGCAGAAAGAAATCTACTTCTCTAAGACCGGGAAACACTGAACAGAGAATGTATGAGTTACTCAAGACTGGTAACAGATAGAAGCAAGAGAAAGTACACAGTGATTCATCTACCTAGAAAAGTTACAGAGGTTTACACAAAGAATTTCAAGTATAAGCACAAGAAAATCAGAGAGACTTAGAAAACTGGTAAAACCTACATTGTTGATAGAGTTGGGAGTGCTTAGCCCTGTGAAAACAGCACTTTGGCAGAAAGAAATCAACTTCTCTAATACCGAGAAACAGTGAACAGAGAATGTATTAGTTTCTAAAGAGTGGTAACAGATAGAAACCAGAGAAAGTACACAGTGATTCATCTACCTAGAGAAGTTACAGAGGTTTACACAGAGAATTCCAAGTAGAAGTACAAGAAACTAAGAGAGACCTAGAAAACTGGTAAAACCTACATTGTTGATAGAGTTGGGAGTACTTAGTACTGTGAAAACAGCACTTTTACAGAAAGAAGTCTACTTCTCTAAGACCGGGAAACAGTGAACAGAGAATGTATGAGTTTCTCAAGATTGGTAACAGATAGAAACAAGAGAAAGTACACAGCGATTCATCTACCTAGACAAGTTTCAGAGATTTACACAGAGAATTCCAAGTATAAGTACAAGAAAATAAGAGAGACTTAGAAAACTGGTAAAACCTACATTGTTGATAGAGTTGGGAGTACTTAGCACTGTGAAAACAGCACTTTCGCACAAAGAAATCTACTTCTCTAAGACCGGGAATCAGTGAACAGAGAATGTATGAGTTTCTCAAGACTGGTAAGAGATAGAAACAAGAGAAAGTACACAGTGATTCATCTACCTAGAAAATTTACAGAGGTTTACAAAGAGAATTCCAAGTATAAGTACAAGAAAATAAGAAAGACTTAGAACACTCGTAAAACCTACATTGTTGATAGAGTTGGGAATACTTAGCACTGTGAAAACAGCACTTTCGCAGAAACAAATCTACTTCTCTAAGACCGCAAAACAGTGAACAGAGAATGTATGAGTTTTTCAAGATTGGTAACAGATAGAAACAAGAGAAAGTACACAGTGATTCATCTACCTAGAGAAGTTACAGAGGTTTACACAGAGAATTCCAAGTATAAGTACAAGAAATTAAGAGAGATTTAGAAAACTGGTAAAAGCAACATTGTTGATAGAGTTAGGAGTACTTAGCACTGTGAAAACAGCAGTTTCACAAGACGAAATCTACTTCTCTAAGACCGGGAAACAGTGAGCAGAGAATGTATGAGTTTCTGAAGATTGGTTACAGATAGAAACAACAGAAAGTACACAGTGATTCATCTAGCTAGAGAAGTTACAGAGGTTTACAAAGAGAATTCCAAGTATAAGTACAAGAAAATAAGAGAGACTTAGAAAACTGGTAAAACCTACATTGTTGATAGAGTTGGGAGACTTAGCACTGTGAAAACAGCACTTTCGCAGAAAGAAATCTAGTTCTCTAAGACCGGGAAACAGTGAACAGAGAATGTATGAGTTTCTCAAGACTGGTAACAGATAGAAGCAAGAGAAAGTACACAGTGATTCATCTACCTAGAAAAGTTACAGAGGTTTACACAAAGAATTTCAAGTATAAGTACAAGAAAATCAGAGAGACTTAGAAAAGTGGTAAAACCTACATTGTTGATAGAGTTGGGAGTGCTTAGCACTGTGAAAACAGCACTTTCGCAGAAAGAAATCAACTTCTCTAAGACCTGGAAACAGTGAACAGAGAATGTATGAGTTTCTAAAGAGTGGTAACCGATAGAAACCAGAGAAAGTACACAGTGATTCATCTACCTAGAGAAGTTACAGAGGTTTACACAGAGAATTCCAAGTAGAAGTACAAGAAACTAAGAGAGACCTAGAAAAGTCGTAAAACCTACATTGTTGATAGAGTTGGGAGTACTTAGCACTGTGAAAACAGCACTTTCGCCGAATGAAATCCACTTCTATAAGAGAGCGAAACAGTGAACAGAGATTGTATGAGTTTCTCAAGGTTGGTAACACATAGAAACAAGAGAAAGTACACAGTATTTCATCTGGCTAGAGAAGTAACAGAGGTTTACACAGAGAAATCCAAGTATAAGTACTAGAAAATAAGAGAGACTTCGAAATCTCGTAAAACCTACATTGTTGATATAGTTGGGCGTACTTAGGACTGTGAAAACAGCACTTTCGCCGAATGAAATCTACTTCTCTAAGATCGAGAAACAGTGAACAGAGAATGTATGAGTTTCTCAAGATTGGGAACAGACGGAAACAGGAGAAAGTACACAGTGATTCATCTACCTAGAGAAGTTACAGAGGTTTACACAGAGAATTTCAAGTGTTACTCCAAGAATATAAGAGAGACTTAGAAAACTGGTAAAACCTACATTGTTGATAGAGTTGGGAGTACTTAGCACTGTGAAAACAGCACTTTCGCAGAAAGAAATCTACTTCTCTAAGACCGGGAAACAGTTAACAGAGAATATATGAGTTTCTCAAGATTGGTAACATAGAGAAACAAGAGAAAGTACACAGTGATTCATCTACCTAGAGAAGTTTCAGAGGTTTACACAGAGAATTCCAAGTATAAGTACAAGAAAATAAGAGAGACTTAGAAAACTGGTAAAACCTACATTGTTGATAGAGTTGGGAGTACTTAGCACTGTGAAAACAGCACTTTCGCAGAAAGAAATCTACTTCGCTAGGACCGGGAAACAGTGAACAGAGATTGTATGGGATTCTCAAGACTGGTAACAGATAGAAACAAGAGAAAGTCCACAGTGATTCATCTACCTAGAGAAGTTACAGAGGTTTACACAAAGAATTCCAAGTATAAGTACAAGAAAATAAGAGAGACTTAGAAAACTGGTAAAACCTACATTGTTGATAGAGTTGGGAGTACTTAGCACTGTGAAAACAGCACTTTCGCAGAAAGAAATCTACTTCTCTAAGACCGGGAAACAGTGAACAGAGAATGTATGGGTTTCTCAAGACTGGTAACAGATAGAAACAAGAGAAAGTACACAGTGATTCATCTACCTAGAGACGTTCCAGAGGTTTACACAGAGAATTATAAGTACAAGAAAATAAGAGAGACGTAGAAAACTCGTAAAACCTACTTTGTTGATTGAGTTGGGAGTACTTAGCACTGTGAAAACAGCACTTTCGCAGAAAGAAATCAACTTCTCTAAGACCGGGAAACAGTGAACAGAGAATGTATGAATTTCTCCAGACTGGTAACAGATAGAAACAAGAGAAAGTACACAGTGATTCATCTACCTAGAAAAGTTACAGAGGTTTACACAAAGAATTTCAAGTATAAGTACAAGAAAATCAGAGAGACTTAGAAAACTGGTAAAACCTACATTGTTGATAGAGTTGGGAGTGCTTAGCCCTGTGAAAACAGCACGTTGCAGAAAGAAATCAACTTCTCTAATACCGGGAAACAGTGAACAGAGAATGTATGAGTTTCTAAAGAGTGGTAACAGATAGAAACCAGAGAAAGTACACAGTGATTCAACTACCTAGAGAAATTACAGAGGTTTACACAGAGAATTCCAGTAGAAGTACAAGAAACTAAGAGAGACCTAGAAAACTGGTAAAACCTACATTGTTGATAGAGTTGGGAGTACTTAGCACTGTGAAAACAGCACTTTCGCAGAAAGAAATCTACTTCTCTAAGACCGCGAAACAGTGAACAGAGAATGTATTTGTTTCTCAAGATTGGTAACAGAGAGAAACAAGAGAAAGTACACAGTGATTCATCTACCTCGAGAAGTTACAGAGGTTTACACAGAGAATTCCAAGTATAAGTACAAGAAAATAAGAGAGACTTAGAAAACTGGTAAAACCTACATTGTTGATAGAGTTGGGAGTACTTAGCACTGTGAAAACAGCACTGTGGCAGAAAGAAATCTAGTTCTCTAAGACCGGGAAACAGTGAACAGAGAATGTATGAGTTTCTCAAGACTGGTAACAGATAGAAGCAAGAGAAAGTACACAGTGATTCATCTACCTAGAAAAGTTACAGAGGTTTACACAAAGAATTTCAAGTATAAGTACAAGAAAATCAGAGAGACTTAGAAAACTGGTAAAACCTACATTGTTGATAGAGTTGGGAGTGCTTAGCACTGTGAAAACAGCACTTTCGCAGAAAGAAATCAACTTCTCTAAGACCGGGAAACAGTGAACAGAGAATGTATGAGTTTCCAAGGAGTGGTAACAGATAAAAACCAGAGAAAGTACACAGTGATTCATCTACCTAGAGAAGTTACAGAGGTTTACACAGAGAATTAAAAGTAGAAGTACAAGAAACTAAGAGAGACCTAGAAAACTCGTAAAACCTACATTGTTGATAGAGTTGGGAGTACTTAGCACTGTGAAAACAGCACTTTCGCAGAATGAAATCTACTTCTATAAGAGAGCGAAACAGTGAACAGTGATTGTATGAGTTTCTCAAGATTGGTAACACATAGAAACAAGAGAAAGTACACAGTATTTCATCTGGCTAGAGAAGTTACAGAGGTTTACACAGAGAATTCCAAGTATAAGTACTAGAAAATAAGAGAGACTTCGAAATCTCGTAAAACCTACATTGTTGATATAGTTGGGCGTACTTAGGACTGTGAAAACAGCACTTTCGCCGAATGAAATCTACTTCTCTAAGATCGGGAAACAGTAAACAGAGAATGTATGAGTTTCTCAAGATTGGGAACAGACAGAAACAGGAGAAAGTACACAGTGATTCATCTACCTAGAGAAGTTACAGAGGTTTACACAGAGAATTTCAAGTGTTACTCCAAGAATATAAGAGAGACTTAGAAAACTGGTAAAACCTACATTGTTGATAGAGTTGAGAGTACTTAGCACTGTGAAAACAGCACTTTCGCAGAAAGAAATCTACTTCTCTAAGACCGGGAAACAGTGAACAGAGAATGTATGAGTTTCTCAAGATTGGTAACAGAGAGAAACAAGAGAAAGTACACAGTGATTCATCTACCTAGAGAAGTTTCAGAGGTTTACACAGAGAATTCCAAGTATAAGTACAAGAAAATAAGAGAGACTTAGAAAACTGGTAAAACCTACATTGTTGATAGAGTTGGGAGTACTTAGCACTGTGAAAACAGCACTTTCGCAGAAAGAAGTCTACTTCGCTAGGACCGGGAAACAGTGAACAGAGAATGTATGGGATTCTCAAGACTGGTAACAGATAGAAACAAGAGAAAGTCCACAGTGATTCATCTACCTAGAGAAGTTACAGAGGTTTACACAAAGAATTCCAAGTATAAGTACAAGAAAATAAGAGAGACTTAGAAAACTGGTAAAACCTACATTGTTGATAGAGTTGGGAGTACTTAGCACTGTGAAATCAGCACTTTTGCAGAAAGAAATCAACTTCTCTAAGACCGGGAAACAGTGAACAGAGAATGTATGAGTTTCTAAAGAGTGGTAAGAGAGAGAAACAAAAGAATGTACACAGTGATTCATCTACCTAGAGAAGTTTCAGAGGTTTACACAGAGAATTCCAAGTATAAGTACAAGAAAATCAGAGAGACTTAGAAAACTGGTAAAACCTACATTGTTGATAGAGTTGGGAGTCTTACACTGTGAAAACAGCACTTTCGCAGAAAGAAGTCTACTTCTATAAGACCGGAAAACAGTGAACAGAGAATGTGTGAGTTTCTCAAGATTGGTAACAGATAGAAACAAGAGAAAGTACACAGTGATTCATCTACCTAGAGAAGTTTCAGAGGTTTACACAGAGAATTCCAAGTATAAGTACAAGAAAATAAGAGAGACATAGAAAAGTGGTAAAACCTACATTGTTGATAGAGTTGGGAGTACTTAGCACTGTGAAAACAGCACTTTCGCAGAGACAAATCAACTTCTCTAAGACCGGGAAACAGTGAACAGAGAATGTGTGACTTTCTCAAGACTGGTAAAGGTAGAAACAAGAGAAAGTACACAGTGATTCATCTACCTAGAGAAGTTACAGAGGTTTACACAGAGTATTCATAGTATAAGTACAAGAAAATAAGGGAGACTTAGAAAACTGGTAAAACCTACATTGTTGATAGAGTTGGGAGTACTTAGCACTGTGAAAACAGCACTTTCGCAGAAAGAAATCTACTTCTTTAAGACCGCGAAACAGTGAACAGAGAATGTATGTGTTTCTCAATACTGGTAAGAGATAGAAATAAGAGAAAGTACACAGTGATTCATCTACCTAGAGAAGTTACAGAGGTTTACACAGAGAATTCCAAGTATAAGTGCAAGAAAATAAGAGAGACTTAGAAAACTGGTAAAACCTACATTGTTGATAGAGTTGGGAGTACTTAGCACTGTGAAAACAGCACTTTCGCAGAAAGAAATCTACTTCGCTAGGACCGGGAAACAGTGAACAGAGAATGTATGGGATTCTCAAGACTGGTAACAGATAGAAACAAGAGAAAGTCCACAGTGATTCATCTACCTGGAGAAGTTACAGAGGTTTACACAAAGATTTCCAAGTATAAGTACAAGAAAATAAGAGAGACTTAGAAAACTGGTAAAACCTACATTGTTGATAGAGTTGGGAGTACTTAGCACTGTGAAAACAGCACTTTTGCAGAAAGAAATCAACTTCTCTAAGACCGGGAAACAGTGAACAGAGAATGTATGAGTTTCTAAAGAGTGGTAAGAGATAGAAACAAAAGAAAGTACACAGTGATTCATCTACCTAGAGAAGTTACAGAGGTTTACACAGAGAATTCCAAGTATAAGTACAAGAAAATAAGAGAGACTTAGAAAACTGGTAAAACCTACATTGTTGATAGTGTTGGGAGTACTTAGCACTGTGAAAACAGCACTTTCGCAGAAAGAAATCTACTTCTCTAAGACAGGGAAACAGTGAACAGAGAATGTATGAGTTTCTCAAGACTGGTAACAGATAGAAACAAGAGAAAGTACACAGTGATTCATCTACCTAGAGAAGTTACAGAGGTTTACACAGAGAATTCCAAGTATAAGTACAAGAAAATAAGAGAGAGTTAGAAAACTGGTAAAACCCACATTGTTGATAGAGTTGGGAGTACTTAGCACTGTCAAAACGGCACTTTCGCAGAAAGAAATCAACTTCTCTAAGACCGGGAAACAGTGAACAGAGAATTTATGAGTTTTTCCAGACTGGTAACAGATAGAAACTAGAGAAAGTAAACAGTGATTCATCTAGCTAGCGAAGTTACAAAGGTTTACACAGAGAATTCCAAGTATAAGTACAAGAAAATGAGAGAGACTTAGAAAACTGGTAAAACCTACATTGTTGATAGAGTTGGAAGTACTTAGCACTGTGAAAACGGCACTTTCGCAGAAAGAAATCTACTTCTCTAAGACCGGGAAACAGTGAACAGAGAATGTATGAGTTTCTCAAGATTGGTAACAGATAGAAAGAAGAGAAAGTACACAGTGATTCATCTACCTAGAGAAGTTTCAGAGGTTTACACAGAGAATTCCAAGTATAAGTACAAGAAAATCAGAGAGACTTAGAAAACTGGTAAAACCTACATTGTTGATAGAGTTGGGAGTACTTAGCACTGCGAAAACAGCACTTTCGCAGAAAGAAATCTACTTCTCTAAGACCGGGAAACAGTGAACAGAGAATGTATGAGTTACTCAAGACTGGTAACAGATAGAAGCAAGAGAAAGTACACAGTGATTCATCTACCTAGAAAAGTTACAGAGGTTTACACAAAGAATTTCAAGTATAAGTACAAGAAAATCAGAGAGACTTAGAAAACTGGTAAAACCTACATTGTTGATAGAGTTGGGAGTGCTTAGCCCTGTGAAAACAGCACGATGCAGAAAGAAATCAACTTCTCTAATACCGGGAAACAGTGAACAGAGAATGTATGAGTTTCTAAAGAGTGGTAACAGATAGAAACCAGAGAAAGTACACAGTGATTCATCTACCTAGAGAAGTTACAGAGGTTTACACAGAGAATTCCAAGTAGAAGTACAAGAAACTAAGAGAGACCTAGAAAACTGGTAAAACCTACATTGTTGATAGAGTTGGGAGTACTTAGTACTGTGAAAACAGCACTTTTACAGAAAGAAGTCTACTTCTCTAAGACCGGGAAACAGTGAACAGAGAATTTATGAGTTTCTCAAGATTGGTAACAGATAGAAACAAAAGAAAGTACACAGTGATTCATCTACCTAGAGAAGTTACAGAGGTTTACACAGAGAATTCCAAGTATTTGTGCAAGAAATTAAGAGAGATTTAGAAAACTGGTAAAAGCAACATTGTTGACAGAGTTGGGAGTACTTAGCACTGTGAAAACAGCACTTTCGCAGAATGAAATCTACTTCTATAAGAGAGCGAAACAGTGAACAGAGATTGTATGAGTTTCTCAAGATTGGTATCACATAGAAAGAAGAGAAAGTACACAGTATTTCATCTGGCTAGAGAAGTTACAGAGGTTTACACAGAGAATTCCAAGTATAAGTACTAGAAAATAAGAGAGACTTCGAAATCTCGTAAAACCTACATTGTTGATATAGTTGGGCGTACTTAGGACTGTGAAAACAGCACTTTCGCCGAATGAAATCTACTTCTCTAAGATCGGGAAACAGTGAACAGAGAATGTATGAGTTTCTCAAGATTGGGAACAGACAGAAACAGGAGAAAGTACACAGTGATTCATCTACCTAGAGAAGTTACAGAGGTTTACACAGAGAATTTCAAGTGTTACTCCAAGAATATAAGAGAGACTTAGAAAACTGGTAAAACCTACATTGTTGATAGAGTTGGGAGTACTTAGCACTGTGAAAACAGCACTTTCGCAGAAAGAAATCTACTTCTCTAAGACCGGGAAACAGTGAACAGAGAATGTATGAGTTTCTCAAGATTGGTAACAGAGAGAAACAAGAGAAAGTACACAGTGATTCATCTACCTAGAGAAGTTTCAGAGGTTTACACAGAGAATTCCAAGTATAAGTACAAGAAAATAAGACAGACTTAGAAAACTGGTAAAACCTACATTGTTGATAGAGTTGGGAGTACTTAGCACTGTGAAAACAGCACTTTCGCAGAAAGAAGTCTACTTCGCTAGGACCGGGAAACAGTGAACAGAGAATGTATGGGATTCTCAAGACTGGTAACAGATAGAAACAAGAGAAAGTCCACAGTGATTCATCTACCTAGAGAAGTTACAGAGGTTTACACAAAGAATTCCAAGTATAAGTACAAGAAAATAAGAGAGACTTAGAAAACTGGTAAAACCTACATTGTTGATAGAGTTGGGAGTACTTAGCACTGTGAAATCAGCACTTTTGCAGAAAGAAATCAACTTCTCTAAGACCGGGAAACAGTGAACAGAGAATGTATGAGTTTCTAAAGAGTGGTAAGAGAGAGAAACAAAAGAATGTACACAGTGATTCATCTACCTAGAGAAGTTTCAGAGGTTTACACAGAGAATTCCAAGTATAAGTACAAGAAAATCAGAGAGACTTAGAAAACTGGTAAAACCTACATTGTTGATAGAGGTGGGAGTACTTAGCCCTGTGAAAACAGCACTTTCGCACAAAGAAATCTACTTCTCTAAGACCGGGAAACAGTGAACAGAGAATGCATGTGTTTCTCAAGATTCGTATCAGATAGAAAGAAGAGAAAGTACACAGTGATTAATCTACCTAGAGAAGTTACAGAGGTTTACACAGAGAATTCCAATTATAAGTACAAGAAAATAAGAGAGACTTAGAAAACTGGTAAAACCTACATTGTTGATAGAGTTGGGAGTCTTACACTGTGAAAACAGCACTTTCGCAGAAAGAAGTCTACTTCTATAAGACCGGAAAACAGTGAACAGAGAATGTGTGAGTTTCTCAAGATTGGTAACAGATAGAAACAAGAGAAAGTACACAGTGATTCATCTACCTAGAGAAGTTTCAGAGGTTTACACAGAGAATTCCAAGTATAAGTACTAGAAAATAAGAGAGACATAGAAAAGTGGTAAAACCTACATTGTTGATAGAATTGGGAGTACTTAGCACTGTGAAAACAGCACTTTCGCAGAGACAAATCAACTTCTCTAAGACCGGGAAACAGTGAACAGAGAATATGTGACTTTCTCAAGACTGGTAACAGATAGAAACAGGAGAAAGTACACAGTGATTCATCTACCTAGAGAAGTTACAGAGGTTTACACAGAGAATTTCAAGTGTTACTCCAAGAATATAAGAGAGACTTAGAAAACTGGTAAAACCTACATTGTTGATAGAGTTGGGAGTACTTAGCACTGTGAAAACAGCACTTTCGCAGAAAGAAATCTACTTCTCTAAGAACGGGAAACAGTGAACAGAGAATGTATGAGTTTCTCAAGACTGGTAACAGATAGAAGCAAGAGAAAGTACACAGTGATTCATCTACCTAGAAAAGTTACAGAGGTTTACACAAAGAATTTCAAGTATAAGTACAAGAAAATCAGAGAGACTTAGAAAACTGGTAAAACCTACATTGTTGATAGAGTTGGGAGTGCTTAGCACTGTGAAAACAGCACTTTCGCAGAAAGAAATCTACTTCTCTAAGACCGCAAAACAGTGAACAGAGAATGTGTGAGTTTCTCAAGACGGGAACAGATAGAAACAAGAGAAAGTACACAGTGATTCATCTAACTAGAGAAGTTACAGAGGTTTACACAGAGAATTCCACGTATAAGTACAAGAAAATAAGAGAGACTTAGAAAACTGGTAAAATCTACATTGTTGATAGAGTTGGGAGTACTTAGCACTGTGAAAACAGCACTTTCGCAGAAAGAAAGCTAGTTCTCTAAGACCGGTAAACAGTGAACAGAGAATGTATGAGTTTCTCAAGATTGGTAACAGATAGAAACAAGAGAAAGTACACAGTGATTCATCTACCTAGAGAAGTTTCAGAGGTTTACACAGAGAATTCCAAGTATAAGTACAAGAAAATAAGAGAGACTTAGAAAACTGGTAAAACCTACATTGTTGATAGAGTTGGGACTAGTTAGCACTGTGAAAACAGCACTTTAGCAAGAAGAAATCTACCTCTCTAAGACCGCGAAACAGTGAACAGAGAATGTATGTGTTACTCAAGACTGGTAACAGATAGAAACAAGAGAAAGTACACAATGATTCATCTACCTAGAGAAGTTACAGAGGTTTACACAGAGAATTCCAAGTATAAGTACAAGAAAATAAGAGAGACTTAGAAAACTGGTAAAACCTACATTGTTGATAGAGTTGGGAATACTTAGCACTGTGAAAACAGCACCTTCGCTAGAAGAAATCTACTTCTCTAAGACCGTGAAACAGTGAACAGAGAATGTATGTGTTACTCAAGACTGGTAACAGGTAGAAACAAGAGAAAGTACACAGTGATTCATCTACCTAGAGAAGTTACAGTGGTTTACACAGAAAATTCCAAGCATAAGTACAAGAAAATAAGAGAGAGTTAGAAAACTGGTAAAACCTACATTGTTGATAGAGTTGGGAGTACTTAGCATGTGAAAACAGCACTTTCGCACAAAGAAATCTACTTCTCTAAGATCGGGAAACAGTGAACAGAGAATGTATGAGTTTCTCAAGATTGGGAACAGACAGAAACAAGAGAAAGTACACAGTGATTCATCTACCTAGAGAAGTTACAGAGGTTTATACAGAGAATTTCAAGTGTTACCCCAAGAAAATAAGAGAGACTTAGAAAACAGGTAAAACCTACATTGTTGATAGAGTTGGGAGTACTTAGCACTGTGAAAACAGCACTTTCACAGAATGAAATCTTCTTCTCTAAGACCGGGAAACAGTGAATAGAAATTGTATGGTTTTCTCAAGACTGGTAACAGATAGAAACTAGAGAAAGTACACAGTGATTCATCTACCTAGAGAAGTTACAGAGGTTTACACAGAGAATTCCAAGTATAAGTACAAGAAAATAAGAGAGTCTTAGAAAACTGGTAAAACCTACATTGTTGATAGAGTTGGTAGTTCTTACCACTGTGAAAACAGCACTTTCGCAGAAAGAAACCAACTTCTCTAAGACCGGGAAACAGTGAACAGAGAATGTATGAGTTTCTCCAGACTGGTAACAGATAGAAACAAGAGAAAGTACACAGTGATTCATCTAGCTAGAGAAGTTACAGAGGTTTACACAGAGAATTCCAGGTATAAGTACAAGAAAATAAAAGAATCTTAGAAAACTGGAAAAACCTACATTGTTGATAGAGTTGGGAGTACTTAGCACTGTGAAAACCGCACTTTCGCAGAAACAAATCTACTTCTGTAAGACAGGGAAACAGTGAACAGAGAATGTATGAGTTTCTCAAGATTAGTAACAGATAGAAACAAGAGAAAGTACACACTGATTCACCTAGCTAGAGAAGGTACCCTAACCCTAACCCTAACCCTAACCCTAACCCTAACCCTAACCCTAACCCTAACCCTAACCCTAACCCTAACCCTAACCCTAACCCTAACCCTAACCCTAACCCTAACCCTAACCCTAACCCTAACACTAACCCTACCCATACCCGAACCCCTACCCCTACCCCTACCCCTACCCCTACCCCTACCCCTACCCCTACCCCTACCCCTAACCCTAACCCTAACCCTAACCCTAACCCTAACCCTAACCCTAACCCTAACCCTAACCCTAACCCTAACCCTAACCCTAACCCTAACCCTAACCCTAACCCTAACCCTAACCCTAACCCTAACCCTAACCCTAACCCTAACCCTAACCCTAACCCTAACCCTAACCCTAACCCTAACCCTAACCCTAACCCTAACCCTAACCCTAACCCTAACCCTAACCCTAACCCTAACCCTAACCCTAACCCTAACCCTAACCCTAACCCTAACCCTAACCCTAACCCTAACCCTAACCCTAACCCTAACCCTAACCCTAACCCTAACCCTAACCCTAACCCTAACCCTAACCCTAACCCTAACCCTAACCCTAACCCTAACCCTAACCCTAACCCTAACCCTAACCCTAACCCTAACCCTAGCCCTAACCCTAACCCTAACCCTAACCCTAACCCTAACCCTAACCCTAACCCTACACAGAGAATTCCAAGTATAAGTACAAGAAAATAAGAGAGACTTAGAAAACTCGTAAAACCTACATTGTTGATAGAGTTGGGAATACTTAGCACTGTGAAAACAGCACTTTCGGAGAAAGAAATCAACTTCTCTAAGACCGGGAAACAGTGAGCAGAGAATGTATGAGTTTCTGAAGATTGGTAACAGATAGAAACAAGAGAAAGTACACAGTGATTCATCTACCTAGAGAAGTTACAGAGGTTTTCACAGAGAATTCCAGGTATAAGGACAAGAAAATTAGAGAGACTTAGAAAACTGGTAAAATCTACATTGTTGATAGAGTTGGGAGTACTTAGCACTGTGAAAACACCACTTTCCCAGAAAGAAATCTACTTCTGTAAGACAGGGAAACAGTGAACAGAGAATGTAAGAGTTTCTCAAGGCTGGTAACAGATAGAAACAAGAGAAAGTACACAGTGATTCATCTAGCTAGAGAAGTTACAGCGGTTTACACAGAGAATTCCAAGTATAAGTACAAGAAAATAAGAGAGACTTAGAAAACTCGTAAAACCTACATTGTTGATAGAGTTGGGAATACTAAGTACTGTGAAAACACCACTTTCGCAGAAAGAAATCTACTTCTCTAAGACCGTAAAACAGTGAACAGAGAATGTGCGAGTTTCTCAAGACGGTAACAGATAGAAACAAGAGAAAGTACACAGTGATTCATCTAACTAGAGAAGTTACAGAGGTTTACACAGAGAATTCCAAGTATAAGTACAAGAAATTAAAAGAGATTTAGAAAACTGGTAAAACCAACATTGTTGATAGAGTTGGGAGTACTTAGCACTGTGAAAACAGCACTTTCGCAGAATGAAATCTACTTCTCTAAGACCGGGAAACAGTGAACAGAGCATGTATGGGTTTCTCAAGACTGGTAACAGATAGAAACAAGAGAAAGTACACAGTGATTCATCTACCTAGAGAAGTTACAGAGATTTACACAGAGAATTCCAAGTATAAGTACAAGAAAATAAGAGAGACTTAGAAAACTGGTAAAACCTACATTGTTGATAGAGTTGGGAGTACTTAGCACTGTGAAAACAGCACTTTCTCAGAAAGAAATCTACTTCTCCAAGACCGGGAAACAGTGAACAGAGAATGTCTGAGTTTCTCAAGACTTGTAACAGATAGAAACAAGAGAAAGTCCACAGTGATTCATCTACCTAGAGAAGTTACAGAGGTTTACACAGAGAATTCCAAGTATCAGTAGAAGAAAATAAGAGAGACTTAGAAAACTGCTAAAACATACATTGTTGATAGAGTTGGGAGTACTTAGCACTGTGAAAACAGCACTTTCGCTGAAAGAAGTCTACTTCTCAAAGACCGGGAAACGGTGAACAGAGAATGTATGAGTTTCTCAAGATTGGTAACAGATAGGAACAAGAGAAAGTACACCGTGATTAATCTACCTAGACAAGTTTCAGAGGTTTACACAGAGAACTCCAAGTATAAGTACAAGAAAATAAGAGAGACTTAGAAAACTCGTAAAACCTACATTATTGATAGAGTTGGGAATACTTAGCACTGTCAAAACAGCACTTTTGCAGAAAGAAATCTACTTCCCTAAGACGGCAAAAGAGTGAACAGAGAATTTATGAGTTTCTCAAGATTGGTAACAGATAGAAACAAGAGAAAGTACACAGTGATTCATCTACCTAGAAAAGTTACAGCGGTTTACACAGAGAATTCCAAGTATAAGTACAAGAAAAGAAGAGAGACTTAGAAAACTGGTAAAACCTACATTGTTGATAGAGTTGGGAGTACTTAGCACTGTGAAAACAGAACTTTCGCAGAAAGAAATCTACTTCTCTAAGACCGGGAAACAGTGAACAGAGAATGTATGAGTTTCTCAAGATTGGTAACAGATAGAAGCAAGAGAAAGTACACAGTGATTCATCTACCAAGAAAAGTTACAGAGGTTTACACAAAGAATTTCAAGTATAAGTACAAGAAAATCAGAGAGACTTAGAAAACTGGTAAAACCTACATTGTTGATAGAGCTGGGAGTGCTTAGCACTGTGAAAACAGCACTTTCGCAGAAAGAAATCTACTTCTCTAAGACCGCAAAACAGGGAACAGAGAATGTGTGAGTTTCTCAAGACGGTAACAGATAGAAACAAGAGAAAGTACACAGTGATTCATCTGACTAGAGAAGTTACAGAGGTTTACCCAGAGAATTCCAAGTATAAGTACAAGAAATTAAGAGAGATTTAGAAAACTGGTAAAAGCAACATTGTTGATAGAGTTGGGAGTACTTGACACTGTGAAAAGAGCACTTTCGCAGAAAGAAATCTACTTCTCTAAGATCAGGAAAAAGTGACCAGAGAATGTATGAGTTTCTCAAGTTTGGGAACAGACAGAAACAAGAGAAAGTACACAGTGATTCATCTACCTAGAGAAGTTACAGAGGTTTACACAGAGAATTTCAAGTGTTGCTCCAAGAAAATAAGAGAGACTTAGAAAACTGGTAAAACCTACATCGTTGATAGAGTTGGGAGTACTTAGCACTGTGAAAACAGCACCTTCGCTAGAAGAAATCTACTTCTCTAAGCGCGCGAAACAGTGAACAGAGAATGTGTGAGTTTCTCAAGACGGGAACAGATAGAAACAAGAGAAAGTACACAGTGATTCATCTAACTAGAGAAGTTACAGAGGTTTACACAGAGAATTCCACGTATAAGTACAAGAAAATAAGAGAGACTTAGAAAACTGGGAAAATCTACATTGTTGATAGAGTTGGGAGTACTTAGCACTGTGAAAACAGCACTTTCGCAGAAAGAAATCTAGTTCTCTAAGACCGGTAAACAGTGAACAGAGAATGTATGAGTTTCTCAAGATTGGTAACAGATAGAAACAAGAGAAAGTACACAGTGATTCATCTACCTAGAGAAGTTTCAGAGGTTTACACAGAGAATTCCAAGTATAAGTACAAGAAAATAAGAGAGACTTAGAAAACTGGTAAAACCTACATTGTTGATAGAGTTGGGACTAGTTAGCACTGTGAAAACAGCACTTTAGCAAGAAGAAATCTACCTCTCTAAGACCGCGAAACAGTGAACAGAGAATGTATGTGTTACTCAAGACTGGTAACAGGTAGAAACAAGAGAAAGTACACAGTGATTCATCTACCTAGAGAAGTTACAGTGGTTTACACAGAAAATTCCAAGCATAAGTACAAGAAAATAAGAGAGACTTAGAAAACTGGTAAAACCTACATTGTTGATAGAGTTGGGAATACTTAGCACTGTGAAAACAGCACCTTCGCTAGAAGAAATCTACTTCTCTAAGACCGTGAAACAGTGAACAGAGAATGTATGTGTTACTCAAGACTGGTAACAGGTAGAAACAAGAGAAAGTACACAGTGATTCATCTACCTAGAGAAGTTACAGTGGTTTACACAGAAAATTCCAAGCATAAGTACAAGAAAATAAGAGAGAGTTAGAAAACTGGTAAAACCTACATTGCTGATAGAGTTGGGAGTACTTAGCACTGTGAAAACAGCACTTTCGCACAAAGAAATCTACTTCTCTAAGATCGGGAAACAGTGAACAGAGAATGTATGAGTTTCTCAAGATTGGGAACAGACAGAAACAAGAGAAAGTACACAGTGATTCATCTACCTAGAGAAGTTACAGAGGTTTATACAGAGAATTTCAAGTGTTACCCCAAGAAAATAAGAGAGACTTAGAAAACTGGTAAAACCTACATTGTTGATAGAGTTGGGAGTACTTAGCACTGTGAAAACAGCACTTTCACAGAATGAAATCTTCTTCTCTAAGACCGGGAAACAGTGAATAGAAATTGTATGGTTTTCTCAAGACTGGTAACAGATAGAAACAAGAGAAAGTACACAGTGATTCATCTACCTAGAGAAGTTACAGAGGTTTACACAGAGAATTCCAAGTATAAGTACAAAAAAATAAGAGAGTCTTAGAAAACTGGTAAAACCTACATTGTTGATAGAGTTGGTAGTTCTTACCACTGTGAAAACAGCACTTTCGCAGAAAGAAACCAACTTCTCTAAGACCGGGAAACAGTGAACAGAGAATGTATGAGTTTCTCCAGACTGGTAACAGATAGAAACAAGAGAAAGTACACAGTGATTCATCTAGCTAGAGAAGTTACAGAGGTTTACACAGAGAATTCCAGGTATAAGTACAAGAAAATAAAAGAAACTTAGAAAACTGGAAAAACCTACATTGTTGATAGAGTTGGAAGTACTTAGCACTGTGAAAACCGCACTTTCGCAGAAACAAATCTACTTCTGTAAGACAGGGAAACAGTGAACAGAGAATGTATGAGTTTCTCAAGATTAGTAACAGATAGAAACAAGAGAAAGTACACACTGATTCACCTAGCTAGAGAAGGTACCCTAACCCTAACCCTAACCCTAACCCTAACCCTAACCCTAACCCTAACCCTAACCCTAACCCTAACCCTAACCCTAACCCTAACCCTAACCCTAACCCTAACCCTAACCCTAACCCTAACCCTAACCCTAACCCTAACCCTAACCCTAACCCTACCCCTAACCCTACCCCTACCCCTACCCCTACCCCTACCCCTAACCCTACCCCTACCCCTACCCCTACCCCTACCCCTAACCCTAACCCTAACCCTAACCCTAAACCTAACCCTAACCCTAACCCTAACCCTAACCCTAACCCTAACCCTAACCCTAACCCTAACCCTAACCCTAACCCTAACCCTAACCCTAACCCTAACCCTAACCCTAACCCTAACCCTAACCCTAACCCTACCCCTAACCCTACCCCTAACCCTACCCCTAACCCTACCCCTAACCCTACCCCTAACCCTAACCCTAGCCCTAGCCCTAGCCCTAGCCCTAGCCCTAGCCCTAGCCCTAGCCCTAGCCCTAGCCCTAGCCCTAGCCCTAGCCCTAGCCCTAGCCCTAGCCCTAGCCCTAGCCCTAGCCCTAGCCCTAGCCCTAGCCCTAGCCCTAGCCCTAGCCCTAGCCCTAGCCCTAGCCCTAGCCCTAGCCCTAGCCCTAGCCCTAGCCCTAGCCCTAGCCCTAGCCCTAGCCCTAGCCCTAGCCCTAGCCCTAGCCCTAACCCTAACCCTAACCCTAACCCTAACCCTAACCCTAACCCTAACCCTAACCCTAACCCTAACCCTAACCCTAACCCTAACCCTAACCCTAACCCTAACCCTAACCCTAACCCTAACCCTAACCCTAACCCTAACCCTAACCCTAACCCTAACCCTAACCCTAACCCTAACCCTAACCCTAACCCTAACCCTAACCCTAACCCTAACCCTAACCCTAACTCTAACCCTAACCCTACACAGAGAATTCCAAGTATAAGTACAAGAAAATAAGAGAGACTTAGAAAACTCGTAAAACCTACGTTGTTGATAGAGTTGGGAATACTTAGCACTGTGAAAACAGCACTTTCGGAGAAAGAAATCAACTTCTCTAAGACCGGGAAACAGTGAGCAGAGAATGTATGAGTTTCTGAAGATTGGTAACAGATAGAAACAAGAGAAAGTACACAGTGATTCATCTACCCAGAGAAGTTACAGATGTTTACACAGAGAATTCCAAGTGTTACTCCAAGAAAATAAGAGAGACTTAGAAAACTGGCAAAACCTACCTTGTTGATAGTGTGGGGAGTACTTAGAACTGTGAAAACAGCACTTTCGCCCAAAGAAATCTACTTCTCTAGGACCGGGAAACAGTGAACAGAGAATGTATCAGTTTCTCAAAATTGGTAACAGATAGAAACAAGAGAAAGTACACAGTGATTCATCTGCCTAGAGAAGTTACAGAGGTTTTCACAGAGAATTCCAGGTATAAGGACAAGAGAATTAGAGAGACTTAGAAAACTGGTAAAATCTACATTGTTGATAGAGTTGGGAGTACTTAGCACTGTGAAAACACCACTTTCCCAGAAAGAAATCTACTTCTGTAAGACAGGGAAACAGTGAACAGAGAATGTAAGAGTTTCTCAAGGCTGGTAACAGATAGAAACAAGAGAAAGTACACAGTGATTCATCTAGCTAGAGAAGTTACAGCGGTTTACACAGAGAATTCCAAGTATAAGTACAAGAAAATAAGAGAGACTTAGAAAACTCGTAAAACCTACATTGTTGATAGAGTTGGGAATACTAAGTACTGTGAAAACACCACTTTCGCAGAAAGAAATCTACTTCTCTAAGACCGCAAAACAGTGAACAGAGAATGTGCGAGTTTCTCAAGACGGTAACAGATAGAAACAAGAGAAAGTACACAGTGATTCATCTAACTAGAGAAGTTACAGAGGTTTACACAGAGAATTCCAAGTATAAGTACAAGAAAATAAGAGAGACTTAGAAAACTGGTAAAACCTACATTGTTGATAGAGTTGGGAGTACTTAGCACTGTGAAAACAGAACTTTCGCAGAAAGAAATCTACTTCTCTAAGACCGGGAAACAGTGAACAGAGAATGTATGAGTTTCTCAAGACTGGTAACAGATAGAAGCAAGAGAAAGTACACAGTGATTCATCTACCAAGAAAAGTTACAGAGGTTTACACAAAGAATTTCAAGTATAAGTACAAGAAAATCAGAGAGACTTAGAAAACTGTTAAAACCTACATTGTTGATAGAGTTGGGAGTGCTTAGCACTGTGAAAACAGCACTTTCGCAGAAAGAAATCTACTTCTCTAAGACCGCGAAATAGGGAACAGAGAATGTGTGAGTTTCTCAAGACGGTAACAGATAGAAAGAAGAGAAAGTACACAGTGATTCATCTAACTAGAAAAGTTACAGAGGATTACACAGAGAATTCCAAGTATAAGTACAAGAAAATAAGAGAGACTTAGAAATCTGGTAAAAACTACATTGTTGATAGAGTTGGGAGTACTTAGCACTGTGAAAACAGCACTTTCGCAGAAAGAAATCTAGTTCTCTAAGACCGGGAAACAGTGAACAGAGAATGTATGAGTTTCTCAAGATTGGTAACAGATAGAAACAAGAGAAAGTACACAGTGATTCATCTACCTAGAGAAGTTTCAGAGGTTTTCACAGAGAATTCCAAGTATAAGTACAAGAAAATAAGAGAGACTTAGAAAACTGGTAAAACCTACATTGGTGATAGACTTGGGAGTACTTAGCACTGTGAAAACAGCACCTTCGCTAGAAGAAATCTACTTCTCTAAGACCGTGAAACAGTGAACAGAGAATGTATGTGTTACTCAAGACTGGTAACAGGTAGAAACAAGAGAAACTACACAGTGATTCATCTACCTAGAGAAGTTACAGAGGTTTACACAGAAAATTCCAAGTATAACTACAAGAAAATAAGAGAGACTTAGAAAACTGGTAAAACCTACATTGTTGATAGAGTTGGGAATACTTAGGACTGTCAAAACAGCACTTTCGCAGAAAGAAATCTACTTCTCTAAGACCGCAAAACAGTGAACAGAGAATGTATGAGTTTCTCAAGATTGTTAACAGATAGAAACAAGAGAAAGTACACAGTGATTCATCTACCTAGAGAAGTTACAGCGGTTTACACAGAGAATTCCAAGTATAAGTACAAGAAAATAAAAGAAACTTAGAAAACTGGTAAAACCTACGTTGTTGATAGAGTTGGGAGTACTTAGCACTGTGAAAACCGCACTTTCGCAGAAAGAAATCTACTTCTGTAAGACAGGGAAACAGTGAACAGAGAATGTATGAGTTTCTCAAGATTAGGAACAGATAGAAACAAGAGAAAGTACACAGTGATTCACCTAGCTAGAGAAGTTATCCTAACCCTAACCCTAACCCTAACCCTAACCCTAACCCTAACCCTAACCCTAACCCTAACCCTAACCCTAACCCTAACCCTAACCCTAACCCTAACCCTAACCCTAACCCTAACCCTAACCCTAACCCTAACCCTAACCCTAACCCTAACCCTAACCCTAACCCTAACCCTAACCCTAACCCTAACCCTAACCCTAACCCTAACCCTAACCCTAACCCTAACCCTAACCCTAACCCTAACCCTAACCCTAACCCTAACCCTAACCCTAACCCTAACCCTAACCCTAACCCTAACCCTAACCCTAACCCTAACCCTAACCCTAACCCTAAACCTAACCCTAACCCTAACCCTAACCCTAACCCTAACCCTAACCCTAACCCTAACCCTAACCCTAACCCTAACCCTAACCCTAACCCTACACAGAGAATTCCAAGTATAAGTACAAGAAAATAAGAGAGACTTAGAAAACTCGTAAAACCTACGTTGTTGATAGAGTTGGGAATACTTAGCACTGTGAAAACAGCACTTTCGCAGAAAGAAATCAACTTCTCTAAGACCGGGAAACAGTGAGCAGAGAATGTATGAGTTTCTGAAGATTGGTAACAGATAGAAACAAGAGAAAGTACACACTGATTCACCTAGCTAGAGAAGTTACCCTAACCCTAACCTTAACCCTAAACCTAACCCTAACCCTAACCCTAACCCTAACCCTAACCCTAACCCTAACCCTAACCCTAACCCTAACCCTAACCCTAACCCTAACCCTAACCCTAACCCTAACCCTAACCCTAACCCTAACCCTAACCCTAACCCTAACCCTAACCCTAACCCTAACCCTAACCCTAACCCTAACCCTAACCCTAACCCTAACCCTAACCCTAACCCTAACCCTAACCCTAACCCTAACCCTAACCCTAACCCTAACCCTAACCCTAACCCTAACCCTAACCCTAACCCTAACCCTAACCCTAACCCTAACCCTAACCCTAACCCTAACCCTAACCCTAACCCTAACCCTAACCCTAACCCTAACCCTAACCCTAACCCTAACCCTAACCCTAACCCTAACCCTAACCCTACACAGAGAATTCCAAGTATAAGTACAAGAAAATAAGAGAGACTTAGAAAACTCGTAAAACCTACGTTGTTGATAGAGTTGGGAATACTTAGCACTGTGAAAACAGCACTTTCGCAGAAAGAAAACAACTTCTCTAAGACCGGGAAACAGTGAGCAGAGAATGTATGAGTTTCTGAAGATTGGTAACAGATAGAAACAAGAGAAAATACACACTGATTCACCTAGCTAGAGAAGTTACCCTAACCCTAACCCTAACCCTAACCCTAACCCTAACCCTAACCCTAAACGTAACCCTAACCCTAACCCTAACCCGAACCCGAACCCGAACCCTAACCCTAACCCGAACCCGAACCCGAACCCGAACCCGAACCCGAACCCTAACCCTAACCCTAACCCTAACCCTAACCCTAACCCTAACCCTAACCCTAACCCTAACCCTAACCCTAACCCTAACCCTAACCCTAACCCTAACCCTAACCCTAACCCTAACCCTACACAGAGAATTCCAAGTATAAGTACAAGAAAATAAGAGAGACTTAGAAAACTCGTAAAACCTACGTTGTTGATAGAGTTGGGAATACTTAGCACTGTGAAAACAGCACTTTCGCAGAAAGAAATCAACTTCTCTAAGACCGGGAAACAGTGAGCAGAGAATGTATGAGTTTCTGAAGATTGGTAACAGATAGAAACAAGAGAAAGTACACACTGATTCACCTAGCTAGAGAAGTTACCCTAACCCTAACCCTAACCCTAACCCTAACCCTAACCCTAAACGTAACCCTAACCCTAACCCTAACCCGAACCCGAACCCGAACCCGAACCCGAACCCGAACCCGAACCCTAACCCTAACCCTAACCCTAACCCTAACCCTAACCCTAACCCTAACCCTAACCCTAACCCTAACCCTAACCCTAACCCTAACCCTAACCCTAACCCTAAACCTAACCCTAACCCTAACCCTAACCCTAACCCTAACCCTAACCCTAACCCTAACCCTAACCCTAACCCTAACCCTAACCCTAACCCTAACCCTAACCCTAACCCTAACCCTAACCCTAACCCTAACCCTAACCCTAACCCTAACCCTAACCCTAACCCTAACCCTAACCCTAACCCTAACCCTAACCCTAACCCTAACCCTAACCGTAACCCTACACAGAGAATTCGAAGTATAAGTACAAGAAAGTAAGAGAGACTTAGAAAACTCGTAAAACCTACGTTGTTGATAGAGTTGGGAATACTTAGCACTGTGAAAACAGCAGTTTCGGAGAAAGAAATCAACTTCTCTAAGACCAGGAAACAGTGAGCAGAGAATGTATGAGTTTCTGAAGATTGGTAACAGATAGAAACAAGAGAAAGTACACAGTGATTCATCTACCCAGAGAAGTTACAGATGTTTACACAGAGAATTTCAAGTGTTACTCCAAGAAAATAAGAGAGACTTAGAAAACTGGTAAAACCTACATTGCTGATAGAGTTGGGAGTACTTAGCACTTTGAAAACAGCACTTTCGCAGAAAGAAATCTACTGCTCTAAGACCGGGAAACAGTGAACAGAGCATGTATGTGTTTCTCAAGACTGGTAACAGATAGAAACAAGAGAAAGTACACAGTGATTCATCTACCTAGAGAAGTTACAGAGGTTTACACAGAGAATTCCAAGTATAAGTACAAGAAAATAAGAGAGACTTAGAAAACTTGTAAAACCTACATTGTTGATAGAGTTGGGAGTACTTAGCACTGTGAAAACAGCACTTTCGCAGAAAGAAATCTACTTCTCTAAGACCGGGAAACAGTGAACAGAGAATGTGTGAGTTTCTCAAGACGGTAACAGATAGAAACAAGAGAAAGTACACAATGATTCATCTGACTAGAGAAGTTACAGAGGTTTACCCAGAGAATTCCAAGTATAAGTACAAGAAATTGAGAGAAATTTAGAAAACTGGTAAAAGCAACATTGTTGATAGAGTTGGGAGTACTTAGCACTGTGAAAACAGCACTTTTGCAGAAAGAAATCTACTTCTCTAAGATCAGGAAAAAGTGACCAGAGAATGTATGAGTTTCTCAAGTTTGGGAACAGACAGAAACAAGAGAAAGTACACAGTGATTCATCTCCCTAGAGAAGTTTCAGAGGTTTACACAGAGAATTCCAAGTATAAGTACAAGAAAAGAAGAGAGACTTAGAAAGCTGGTAAAACCTACATTGTTGATATTGTTGGGAGTACTTAGCACTGCGAAAACAGCACTTTCGCTGAAAGAAGTCTACTTCTCTAAGACCAGGAAACAGTGAACAGAGAATGTATGAGTTTCTCAAGATTGGTAACAGATAGAAATAAGAGAAAGTACACCGTGATTAATCTACCTAGACAAGTTTCAGAGGTTTACACAGAGAATTCCAAGTATAAGTACAAGAAAATAAGAGAGACTTAGAAAACTGGTAAAACCTACATTGTTGATAGAGTTGGGAGTACTTAGCACTGTGAAAACAGCACTTTCGCAGAGAGAAATCAACTTCTCTAAGTCCGGGATACAGTGAACAGAGAATGTCTGAGTTTCTCAAGACTGGTAACAGATATAAACAAGTGAAAGTACACAGTGATTCATCTACCTAGAGAAGTTACAGAGGTTTACACAGAGAAATCCAAGTGTAACTCCAAGAAAATAAGAGAGACTTAGAAAACTGGTAAAACCTACATTGTTGATAGAGTTGGGAGTACTTAGCACTGTGAAAACAGCACTTTCGCAGAAAGAAATCTACTTCTCTAAGACCGGGAATCAGTGAACAGAGAATGTATGAGTTTCTCAAGACTGGTAAAAGATAGAAACAAGGAAAGTACACAGTGATTCATCTACCTAGTAAATTTACAGAGGTTTACACAGAGAATTCCAAGTATAAGTACAAGAAAATAAGAAAGACTTAGAAAACTCGTAAAACCTACATTGTTGATAGAGTTGGGAATACTTAGCACTGTGAAAACAGCACTTTCGCAGAAAGAAATCTCCTTCTCTAAGACCGGGAAACATTGAGTAGAGAATGTATGAGTTTCTGAAGATTGGTTACAGATAGAAACAAGAGAAAGTACACAGTGATTCATCTAGCTAGAGAAGTGACAGAGGTTTTCACAGAGAATTCCAGGTATAAGGACAAGAAAATAAGAGAGACTTAGAAAACTGGTAAAATCTACATTGTTGATAGAGTTGGGAGTACTTAGCACTGTGAAAACAGCACTTTCGCAGAAAGAAATCTACTTCTCTAAGACAGGGAAATAGTGAACAGAGAATGTAAGAGTTTCTCAAGATTGGTAACAGATAGAAACAAGAGAAAGTACACAGTGATTCATCTAGCTAGAGAAGTTACAGAGGTTTACACAGAGAATTCCAAGTATAAGTACAAGAAAATAAGAGAGACTTAGGAAACTCGTAAAATCTACATTGTTGATAGAGTTGGGAATACTTAGCACTGTGAAAACAGCACTTTCGCAGAAAGAAATCTACTTCTCTAAGACCGCAAAACAGTGAACAGAGAATGTGTGAGTTTCTCAAGACAGTAAGAGATAGAAACAAGAGAAAGTACACAATGATTCATCTGACTAGAGAAGTTACAGAGGTTTACCCAGAGAATTCCAAGTATAAGTACAAGAAATTGAGAGAAATTTAGAAAACTGATAAAAGCAACATTGTTGATAGAGATGGGAGTACTTAGCACTGTGAAAACAGCACTTTCACAGAAAGAAATCTCCTTCTCTAAGACCGGGAAACATTGAGCAGAGAATGTATGAGTTTCTGAAGATTGGTTACAGATATAAACAAGTGAAAGTACACAGTGATTCATCTACCTAGAGAAGTTACAGAGGTTTACACAGAGAAATCGAAGTGTAACTCCAAGAAAATAAGAGAGACTTAGAAAACTGGTAAAACGTACGTTGTTGATAGAGTTGGGAGTACTTAGCACTGTGAAAACAGCACTTTCGCAGTAAGAAATCTACTTCTCTAAACCGGGAATCAGTGAACAGAGAATGTATGAGTTTCTCAAGACTGGTAAGAGATAGAAACAAGAGAAAGTACACAGTGATTCATCTACCTAGAGAAGTTACAGAGGTTAACACAGAGAATTCCAAGTATAAGTACAAGAAAATAAGAGAGACTTAGAAAACTCGTAAAACCTACATTGTTGATAGAGTTGGGAATACTTAGCACTGTGAAAACAGCACTTTCGCAGAAAGAAATCTACTTCTCTAAGATCAGGAAAAAGTGACCAGAGAATGTATGAGTTTCTCAAGTTTGGGAACAGACAGAAACAAGAGAAAGTACACAGTGATTCATCTACCTAGAGAAGTTTCAGAGGTTGACACAGAGAATTCCAAGTATAAGTACAAGAAAATAAGAGAGACTTAGAAAACTGGTAAAACCTACATTGTTGATATTGTTGGGAGTACTTAGCACTGTGAAAACAGCACTTTCGCTGAAAGAAGTCAACTTTTCTAAGCCCGGGAAACAGTGAACAGTGAATGTATGAGTTTCTCAAGACTGGTAACAGATAGAAGCAAGAGAAAGTACACAGTGATTCATCTACCTAGAAAAGTTACAGAGGTTTACACAAAGAATTTCAAGTATAAGTACAAGAAAATCAGAGAGACTTAGAAAACTGGTAAAACCTACATTGTTGATAGAGTTGGGAGTGCTTAGCACTGTGAAAACAGCACTTTCGCAGAAAGAAATCTACTTCTCTAAGACCGCAAAACAGTGAACAGAGAATGTATGAGTTTCTCAGGATTGGTAACAGATAGAAACAAGAGAAAGTACACAGTGATTCATCTACCTAGAGAACTTTCAAAGGTTTACACAGAGAATTCCAAGTATAAGTACAAGAAAATAAGAGAGACTTAGAAAACTGGTAAAACCTACATTGTTGATAGAGTTGGGAGTACTTAGCACTGTGAAAACAGCACTTTCGCAGAAAGAAATCTACTTCTCTAAGCCCGCGAAACAGTGAACAGAGAATGTATGAGTTTCTCCAGACTGGTAACAAATTGAAACAAGACAAAATACACAGTGATTCGTCTACTTAGAGAAGTTACAGAGGTTTACACAGAGAAATCGAAGTGTAACTCCAAGAAAATAAGAGAGACTTAGAAAACTGGTAAAACGTACGTTGTTGATAGAGTTGGGAGTACTTAGCACTGTGAAAACAGCACTTTCGCAGAAAGAAATCTACTTCTCTGAGACCGGGAATCAGTGAACAGAGAATGTATGAGTTTCTCAAGACTGGTAAGAGATAGTAACAAGAGAAAGTACACAGTGATTCATCTACCTAGAGACGTTACAGAGGTTTACACAGAGAATTCCAAGTATAAGTACAAGAAAATAAGAGAGACTTAGAAAACTCGTAAAACCTACATTGTTGATAGAGTGGGGAATACTTAGCACTGTGAAAACAGCACTTTCGCAGAAAGAAATCTACTTCTCTAAGACCGCAAAACAGTGAACAGAGAATGTATGACTTACTCAAGATTGGTAACAGATAGAAACAAGAGAAAGTACACAGTGATTCATCTACCTAGAGAAGTTACAGAGGTTTACAGAAAGAATTCCAAGCATAAGTACAAGAAAATAAGAGAGACTTAGAAAACTGGTAAAACCTACATTGTTGATAGAGTTGGGAGTACTTAGCACTGTGAAAACAGCACTTTCGCAGAAAGAAATCTACTTCTCTAAGACCGGGAAACAGTGAGCAGAGAATGTATGAGTTCCTCAAGACTGGTAACAGATAGAAACAAGAGAAAGTACCAGTGATTCATCTACCTAGAGAAGTTACAGAGGTTTACACAGAGAATTCAAAGTATAAGTACAAGAAAATAAGAGAGACTTAGAAAACTGGTAAAACCTACATTGTTGATAGAGTTGGGAGTACTTAGCACTGTGAAAACAGCACTTTCGCAGAAAGAAATCTACTTCTCTAAGACCGGGAAACAGTGAGCAGAGAATGTATGAGTTTCTCAAGACTGGTAACAGATAGAAACAAGAGAAAGTACCAGTGATTCATCTACCTAGAGAAGTTACAGAGGTTTACACAGAGAATTCCAAGTATAAGGACAAGAAAATAAGAGAGACTTAGAAAACTGGTAAAACCTACATTGTTGATAGAGTTGGGAGTACTTAGCACTGTCAAAACAGCACTTTCGCAGAAAGAAATCAACTTCTCTAAGACCGCGAAACAGTGAACAGAGAATGTATGAGTTTCTCAAGACTGGGAACAGATAGAAACAAGAGAAAGTACACAGTGATTCATCTACCTAGAGAAGTTACAGAGGTTTACACAGAGAATTCCAAGTATAAGTACAAGAAAATAAGAGAGACTTAGAAAACTGGTAAAACCTACATTGTTGATAGAGTTGGGAGTACTTAGCACTGTGAAAACAGCACTTTCGCAGAAAGAAATCTTCTTCTCTAAGACCGGGAAACAGTGAACAGAGAATATATGAGTTTCTCAAGACTGGTAACAGATAGAAGCAAGAGAAAGTACACAGTGATTCATCTACCTAGAAAAGTTACAGAGGTTTATACAAAGAATTTCAAATATAAGTACAAGAAAATAAGAGAGACTTAGAAAACTGGTAAAACCTACATTGTTGATAGAGTTGGGAGTACTTAGCAATGTCAAAAGAGCACATTCGCAGGAAGAAATCAAATTCTCTAAGACCAGGAAACAGTGAACAGACAATGTATGAGTTTCTCCAGACTGGTAACAGATAGAAACAAGAGAAAGTACACAGTGATTCATCTACCTAGAGAAGTTACAGAGGTTTACACAGAGAATTCCAAGTATAAGTACAAGAAATTAAGAGAGATTTAGAAAAGTGGTAAAAGCAACATTGTTGATAGAGTTGGGAGTACTTAGCACTGTGAAAACAGCACTTTCACAGAAAGAAATCTACTTCTCTAAGACCGGGAAACAGTGAGTAGAGAATGTATGAGTTTCTGAAGATTGGTTAAAGATAGAAACAAGAGAAACTAAACAATGATTCATGTAGCTAGAGACGTTACAGAGGTTTTCACAGAGAATTCCAGGTATAAGGACAAGAAAATAAGAGAGACTTAGAAAAGTGGTAAAATCTACATTGTTGCTAGAGTTGGGAGTACTTAGCACTGTGAAAACAGCACTTTCGCAGAAAGAAATCTACTTCTGTAAGACAGGGAAACAGTGAACAGAGAATGTAAGAGTTTCTCAAGATTGGTAACAGATAGAAACAAGAGAAAGTACACAGTGATTCATCTAGTTAGAGAAGTTACAGAGGTTTACACACAGAATTCCAAGTATAAGTACAAGAAAATAAGAGAGACTTAGAAAACTCGTAAAACCTACATTGTTGATAGAGCTGGGAATACTTAGCATTGTGAAAACAGCACGTTCGCAGAAAGAAATCTACTTCTCTAAGACCGAAAAACAGTGAACAGAGAATGTGTGAGTTTCTCAAGACGGTAACAGATAGAAACAAGAGAAAGTACACAGTGATTCATCTAACTAGAGAAGTTACAGAGGTTTACACAGAGAATTCCAAGTATAAGTACAAGAAATTAAGAGAGATTTAGAAAACTGGTAAAACCAACATTGTTTATAGAGTTGGAGTACTTATCACTGTGAAAACAGTACTTTCGCAGAACGAAATCTACTTATCTAAGACAGCGAAACGGTGAACAGAGATTGTATGAGTTTCTCAAGATTGGTAACAGATAGAAACAAGAGAAAGTACACAGTGATTCATCTGGTTAGAGAAGTTACAGAGGTTTACACAGAGAATTCCAAGCATAAGTACAAGAAAATAAAAGAGACTTCGAAATCTCGTAAATCCTACATTGTTGATAGAGTTGGGAGTACTTAGCACTGTGAAAACAGCACTTTCGCCCAAAGAAATCTACTTCTCTAAGATCGGGAAACAGTGAACAGAGAATGTATGAGTTTCTCAAGATTGGGAACAGACAGAAACAAGAGAAAGTACACAGTGATTCATCTACCTAGAGAAGTTACAGAGGTTTACACAGAGAATTTCAAGTGTTACTCCAAGAAAATAAGAGAGACTTAGAAAACTGGTAAAACCTACATTGTTGATAGAGTTGGGAGTACTTAGCACTGTGAAAACAGCACTTTCGTAGAAAGAAATCTTCTTCTCTAAGACCGGGAAACAGTGAACAGAGAATGTATGAGTTTCTCAAGACTGGTAACAGATAGAAGCAAGAGAAAGCACACAGTGATTCATCTACCTAGAAAAGTTACAGAGGTTTATACAAAGAATTTCAAATATAAGTACAAGAAAATCAGAGAGACTTAGAAAACTGGTAAAACCTACATTGTTGATAGAGTTGGGAGTGCTTAGCACTGTGAAAACAGCACTTTCGCAGAAAGAAATCTACTTCTGTAAGACCGCAAAACAGTGAACAGAGAATATGTGAGTTTCTCAAGACGGTAACAGATAGAAACAAGAGAAAGTACACAGTGATTCATCTAGGTAGAGAAGTTACAGACGTTTACACAGAGAATTCCAAGTATAAGTACAAGAAAATCAGAGAGACTTAGAAAACTGGTAAAACCTACATTGTTGATAGAGTTGGGAGTGCTTAGCACTGTGAAAACAGCACTTTCACAGAAAGAAATCTAGTTCTCTAAGACCAGGAAACAGTGAACAGAGAATGTATGAGTTTCTCAAGATTGGTAACAGATAGAAATAAGAGAAAGTCCACAGCGATTCATCTACCTAGAGAAGTTACAGAGGTTTACACAGAGAATTTCAAGTATAAGTACAAGAAAATAAGAGAGACTTAGAAAACTGGTAAAACCTACATTGTTGATACAGCTGGGAGTACTTACCACTGTGAAAACAGCACTTTCGCAGAAAGAAATCTACTTCTCTAAGACCGGGAAACAGTAAACAGAGAATGTATGAGTTTCTCCAGACTGGTAACAGATAGAAACAAGAGAAAGTACACAGTGATTCATCTACCTAGAGAAATTACAGAGGTTTACACAGAGAATTCCAAGTATAAGTACAAGAAAATAAGACTTAGAAAACTGGTAAAACCTACATTGTTGATAGAGTTGGGAGTACTTAGCACTGTCAAAACAGCACTTTCGCACAAAGAAATCTACTTCTCTAAGACCGGGAAACAGTGAACAGAGAATGTATGAGTTTCTCAAGACTGGTAACAGATAGAAACAAGAGAAAGTACACAGTGATTCATCTACCTAGAGAAGTTACAGAGGTTTACACAGAGAATTCCAAGTATAAGTACAAGAAAATAAGAGAGACTTAGAAAACTGGTAAAACCTACATTGTTGATAGAGTTGGGAGTACTTAGCACTGTGAAAACAGCACTTTCGCACAAAGAAATCTACTTCTGTAAGACCGCGAAACAGTGAACAGAGAATGTATGTGTTTCTCAAGATTGGTAACAGATAGAAACAAGAGAAACTACACAGTGACTCATCTACCTAGAGAAGTTACAGAGGTTTACACAGAGAATTCCAAGTATAAGTACAAGAAAATAAGAGAGACTTAGAAAACTGGTAAAACCTACATTGTTGATAGAGTTGGGAGTACTTAGCACTGTGAAAACAGCACTTTCGCAGAAAGAAATCAACTTCTCTAAGACCGGGAAAAAGTGAATAGAGAATGTATGAGTTTCTCCAGACTGGTAACAGATAGAAACAAGAGAAAGTATACAGTGATTCATCTACCTAGAGAAGTTACAGACGTTTACACAGAGAATTCCAAGTATAAGTACAAGAAAATAAGAGAGACTTAGAAAACTGGTAAAACCTACATTGTTGATAGAGTTGGGAGTACGTAGCACTGTGAAAACCGCACTTTCGCACAAGGAAATATACTTCTCTAAGCCCGCGAAACAGTGAACAGAGAATGTATGAGTTTCTCAAGACTGGTAACGGATAGAAACAAGAGAAAATACACAGTGATTCATCTACCTAGAGAAGTTACAGAGGTTTACACAGAGAAATCCAAGTATAAGTACAAGAAAATAAGAGAGACTTAGAAAACTGGTAAAACCTACATTGTTGATAGAGTTGGGCGTACTTACCACTGTGAAAACAGCACTTTTTCAGAAAGAAATCAACTTCTCTAAGACCGGGAAACAGTGAACAGAGAATGTATGAGTTCCTAAAGAGTGGTAACAGATAGAAACAAAATAAAGTATACAGTGATTCATCTACCGAGATAAATTACAGAGGTTTACACAGAGTATTCCAAGTATAAGTACAAGAAAATAAGGGAGACTTAGAAAACTGGTAAAACCTACATTGTTGATAGAGTTGGGAGTACTTAGCACTGTGAAAACAGCACTTTCGCAGAAAGAAATCCACTTCTCTAAGACCGAAAAAGAGTGAGCAGAGAATGTATGAGTTTTTCAAGACTGGTAAGAGATAGAAACAAGAGAAAGTACACAGTGATTCACCTTCCTAGAGAAGTTACAGAGGTTTACACAGAGAATTCCAAGTGTAACTCCAAGCAAATAAGACAGACTTAGAAAACTCGTGAAACCTACATTGTTGACTGAATTGGGAGTACTTAGCACTGTGAAAATATCTCTTTCGCTGAAAGAAATCTACTTCTCTAAGATCGTGAAACCGTGAACAGAGAATGTATGAGTTTCTGAAGATTCGTTACAGATAGAAACAGGAGAACGTACACAGTGCTTCATCTAGCTAGAGAAGTTACCCTAACCCTAACCCTAAACCTAACCCTAACCCTAACCCTAACCCTAACCCTAACCCTAACCGTAACCCTAACCCTAACCCTAACCCTTACCCTAACCCTAACCCTAACCCTAACCCTAACCCTAACCCTAACCCTAACCCTAACCCTAACCCTAACCCTAACCCTAACCCTAACCCTAACCCTAACCCTAACCCTAAGCCTAAGCCTAACCCTAACCCTAACCCTAACCCTAACCCTAACCCTAACCCTAACCCTAACCCTAACCCTAACCCTAACCCTAACCCTAACCCTAACCCTAACCCTAACCCTAAACTTAACCCTAACCGTAATCCTAACCCTAACGGTACACAGAGAATTCCAAGTATAAGTAAAAGAAAATAAGAGAGAGTTAGAAAACTGGTGAAACCTACATTGTTGATAGAGTTAGGAGTACTTAGCACTCTGAAAACAGCACTTTCGCACAAAGAAATGTACTTCTCTAAGACCACGAAACAGTGAACAGAGAATGTATGAGTTTCTCAAGACAGGAAACAGATAGAAACAAGAGAAAATACACAGTGATTCATCTACCTAGAGAAGTTACAGAGGTTGACACAGAGGATTCCAAGTATAAGTACAAGAAAATAAGAGAGACTTAGAAAACTCTTAAAACCCACATTGTTGATAGAGTTGGGAATACGTAGCACTGTGAAAACAGCACTTACGCAGAAAGAAATCTACTTCTCTAAGGCCGGAAAAGAGTGAACAGAGAATGTATGAGTTTCTCAAGATTGGTAACAGATAGAAACAAGAGAAAGTACACAGTGATTCACCTTCCTAGAGAAGTTACAGAGGTTTACACAGAGAATGCCAAGTGTAACTCCAAGCAAATAAGACAGACTTAGAAAATTCGTAAAACCTACATTGTTGACTGAATTGGGAGTACTTAGCACTGTGAAAACATCTCTTTCGCCGAAAGAAATCTACTTCTCTAGGACCGTGAAACCGTGAACAGAGAATGTATGAGTTTCTGAAGATTGGTTACAGATAGAAACAAGAGAAAGTACACAGTGCTTCATCTAGCTAGAGAAGTTACAGAGGTTTACACAGAGAACTCCAGGTATAAGTACAAGAGAATGAAAGAAAATTAGAAAACTGGTAAAACCTACATTGTTGATAGAGTTGGGAGTACTTAGCACTGTGAAAACAGCACTTTCGCAGAAAGAAATCTACTTCTGTAAGACAGGGAAACAGAGAACAGAGAATCTATGAGTTTCTGAAGATTGGTTACAGATAGAAACAAGAGAAAGTACACAGTACTTCATCTAACTAGAGAAGTTACAGAGGTTTACACAGAGAAATCCAGGTATAAGTAAAAGAGAATAGAAGAAACTTAGAAAACTGGTAAAACCTACATTGTTGATAGAGTTGGGAGTACGTAGCACTGTGAAAACAGCACTTTCGCAGAAAGAACTCTACTTCTGTAAGACAGGGAAACAGTGAACAGAGAATGTATGAGTTTCTCAAGATTAGTAAGAGATAGAAACAAGAGAAAGTACACACTGATTCATCTAGCTAGAGAAGTTACCCTAACCCTAACCCTAACCATAAACCTAACCCTAACCCTAACCCTAACCCTAACCCTAACCCTAACCCTAACCCTAACCCTAACCCTAACCCTAACCCTAACCCTAACCCTAACCCTAACCCTAACCCTAACCCTAACCCTAACCCTAACCCTAACCCTAACCCTAACCCTAACCCTAACCCTAACTCTAACCCTAACCCTAACCCTAACCCTAACCCTAACCTTAACCCTAACCCTAACCCTAACGCTACACAGATAATTCCAAGTATAAGTACAAGAAAATAAGAGAGAGTTAGAAAACTGGTAAAACCTACATTGTTGATAGAGTTGGGAGTACTTAGCACTGTGAAAACAGAACTTTCGCACAAAGAAATGTACTTCTCTAAGACCGCGAAACAGTGAACAGAGAATGTATGAGTTTCTCAAGACAGGAAACAGATAGAAACAAGAGAAAATACACAGTGATTCATCTACCTAGAGAAGTTACAGAGGTTTACACAGAGGATTCCAAGTATAAGTACAAGAAAATAAGAGAGACTTAGAAAACTCTTAAAACCTACATTGTTGATAGAGTTGGGAATACGTAGCACTGTGAAAACAGCACTTTCGCAGAAAGAAATCTACTTCTCTAAGGCCGCAAAAGAGTGAACAGAGATTGTATGAGTTTCTCAAGATTGGTAACAGATAGAAACAAGAGAAAGTACACAGTGATTCACCTTCCTAGAGAAGTTACAGAGGTTTACACAGAGAATTCCAAGTGTAACTCCAAGCAAATAAGACAGACTTAGAAAATTCGTAAAACCTACATTGTTGACTGAATTGGGAGTACTTAGCACTGTGAAAACATCTCTTTCGCCGAAAGAAATCTACTTCTCTAAGACCGTGAAACCGTGAACAGAGAATGTATGAGTTTCTGAAGATTGGTTACAGATAGAAACAAGAGAAAGTACACAGTACTTCATCTAACTAGAGAAGTTACAGAGGTTTACACAGAGAACTCCAGGTATAAGTACAAGAGAATAAAAGAAACTTAGAAAACTGGTAAAACCTACATTGTTGATAGAGTTGGGAGTACTTAGCACTGTGAAAACAGCACTTTCGCAGAAAGAACTCTACTTCTGTAAGACAGGGAAACAGTGAACAGAGAATGTATGAGTTTCTGAAGATTGGTTACAGATAGAAACAAGAGAAAGTACACAGTACTTCATCTAACTAGAGAAGTTACAGAGGTTTACACAGAGAACTCCAGGTATAAGTAAAAGAGAATAGAAGAAACTTAGAAAACTGGTAAAACCTACATTGTTGATAGAGTTGGGAGTACTTAGCACTGTGAAAACAGCACTTTCGCAGAAAGAACTCTACTTCTGTAAGACAGGGAAACAGTGAACAGAGAATGTATGAGTTTCTCAAGATTAGTAAGAGATAGAAACAAGAGAAAGTACACACTGATTCATCTAGCTAGAGAAGTTACCCTAACCCTAACCCTAACCCTAACCCTAACCCTAACCCTAACCCTAACCCTAACCCTAACCCTAACCCTAACCCTAACCCTAACCCTAACCCTAGACCTAAACCTAACCCTAACCGTAACCCTAACCCTAACCCTAACCCTAACCCTAACCCTAACCCTAACCCTAACCCTAACCCTAACCCTAACCCTATCCCTAACCCTAACACTAACCCTAACCCTAACCCTAACCCTAACCCTAACCCTAACCCTAACCCTAACCCTAACCCTAACCCTAACCCTAACCCTAACCCTAACCCTAACCCTAACCCTAACCGTAACGCTAACCCTAACGCTACACAGAGAATTCCAAGTATAAGTACAAGAAAATAAGAGAGAGTTAGAAAACTGGTAAAACCTACATTGTTGATAGAGTTGGGAGTACTTAGCAATGTCAAAACAGCACTTTCGCAGAAAGAAATCAACTTCTCTAAGACCGGGAAACAGTGAACAGAGAATGTATGAGTTTCTCCAGATTCGTAACAGATAGAAACAAGAGAAAGTACACAGTGATTCATCTACCTAGAGAAGTTACAGAGGTTTACACAGAGAATTCCAAGTATAAGTACAAGAAAATAAGAGAGACTTAGAAAACTGGTAAAACCTACATTGTTGATAGAGTTGGGAGTACTTAGCACTGTGAAAACAGCACTTTTGCAGAAAGAAATCTACTTCTTTAAGACCGCGAAACAGTGAACAGAGAATGTATGTGTTTCTCAATACTGGTAACAGATAGAAATAAGAGAAAGTACACAGTGATTCATCTACCTAGAGAAGTTACAGAGGTTTACACAGAGAATTCCAAGTATAAGTACAAGAAAATAAGAGAGACTTAGAAAACTCTTAAAACCTACGTTGTTGATAGAGTTGGGAATACGTAGCACTGTGAAAGCAGCACTTTCGCAGAAAGAAATCTACTTCTCTAAGGCCGCAAAAGAGTGAACAGAGAATGTATGAGTTTCTCAAGATTGGTAACAGATAGAAACAAGAGAAAGTACACAGTGATTCACCTTCCTAGAGAAGTTACAGAGGTTTACACAGAGAATTCCAAGTGTAACTCCAAGCAAATAAGACAGACTTAGAAAATTCGTAAAACCTACATTGTTGACTGAATTGGGAGTACTTAGCACTGTGAAAACATCTCTTTCGCCGAAAGAAATCTACTTCTCTAAGACCGTGAAACCGTGAACAGAGTATGTATGAGTTTCTGAAGATTGGTTACAGATAGAAACAAGAGAAAGTACACAGTGCTTCATCTAGCTAGAGAAGTTACAGAGGTTTACACAGAGAACTCCAGGTATAAGTACAAGAGAATAAAAGAAAATTAGAAAACTGGTAAAACCTACATTGTTGATAGAGTTGGGAGTACTTAGCACTGTGAAAACAGCACTTTCTCAGAAAGAAATCTACTTCTGTAAGACAGTGAAACAGTGAGCAGAGAATGTATGAGTTTCTGAAGATTGGTTACAGATAGAAACAAGAGAAAGTACACAGTACTTCATCTAACTAGAGAAGTTACAGAGGTTTACACAGAGAACTCCAGGTATAAGTAAAAGAGAATAGAAGAAACTTAGAAAACTGGTAAAACCTACATTGTTGATAGAGTTGGGAGTACTTAGCACTGTGAAAACAGCACTTTCGCAGAAAGAACTCTACTTCTGTAAGACAGGGAAACAGTGAACAGAGAATGTATGAGTTTCTCAAGATTAGTAAGAGATAGAAACAAGAGAAAGTACACACTGATTCATCTAGCTAGAGAAGTTACCCTAACCCTAACCCTAACCCTAACCCTAACCCTAACCCTAACCCTAACCCTAACCCTAACCCTAACCCTAACCCTAACCCTAACCCTAACCCTAACCCTAACCCTAACCCTAACCCTAACCCTAACCCTAACCCTAACCCTAACCCTAACCCTAACCCTAACCCTAACCCTAACCCTAACCCTAACCCTAACCCTATCCCTAACCCTAACCCTAACCCTAACCCTAACCCTAACCCTAACCCTAACCCTAACCCTAACCCTAACCCTAACCCTAACCCTAACGCTACACAGAGAATTCCAAGTATAAGTACAAGAAAATAAGAGAGACTTAGAAAACTCGTAAAACCTACATTTTTGATAGAGTTGGGAATACTTAGCACTGTGAAAACAGCACTTTCGGAGAAAGAAATCTACTTCTCTAAGACCGCAAAACAGTGAACAGAGAATGTATGGGTTTCTCAAGATTGGTAACAGATAGAAACAAGAGAAAGTACACAGGGATTCATCTACCTAGAAAAGTTACAGAGGTTTGCACAAAGAATTTCAAGTATAAGTACAAAAAAATCAGAGAGACGTAGAAAACTGGTAAAACCTACATTGTTGATAGAGTTGGGAGTGCTTAGCACTGTGAAAACAGCACTTTCGCAGAAAGAAATCTACTTCTCTAAGACCGCGAAACAGTGAACAGAGAATGTATGTGTTTCTCAAGATTGGTAACAGATAGAAACAAGAGAAACTACACAGTGACTCATCTACCTAGAGAAGTTACAGAGATTTACACAGAGAAATCCAAGTATAAGTACAAGAAAATAAGAGAGACTTAGAAAACTGGTAAAGCCTACATTGTTGATAGAGTTGGGAGTGCTTAGCACTGTGAAAACAGCACTTTCGCAGAAAGAAATCAACTTCTCTAAGACCGGGAAACAGTGAACAGAGAATGTATGAGTTCCTAAAGAGTGGTAACAGATAGAAAGAAAAGAAAGTACACAGTGATTCATCTACCGAGATAAATTACAGAGGTTTACACAGAGTATTCCAAGTATAAGTACAAGAAAATAAGGGAGACTTAGAAAACTGGGAAAACCTACATTGTTGATAGAGTTGGGAGTACTTAGCACTGTGAAAACAGCACTTTCGCACAAAGAAATCTACTTCTTTAAGACCGCGAAACAGTGAACAGAGAATGTATGTGTTTCTCAATACTGGTAACAGATAGAAATAAGGGAAAGTACACAGTGATTCATCTACCTAGAGAAGTTACAGAGGTTTACACAGAGAATTCCAAGTATAAGTACAAGAATATAAGAGAGACTTAGAAAACTGGTAAAACCTACATTGTTGATAGAGTTGGGAGTACTTACCACTGTGAAAACAGCACTTTCGCAGAAAGAAATCTACTTCTCTAAGACCGGGAAACAGTGAATAGAGAATGTATGAGTTTCTCAAGATTGGTAAAACATAGAAACAAGAGAAAGTACACAGTGACTCATCTACCTAGAGAAGTTACAGAGGTTTACACAGAGAATTCCAAGTATAAGTACAAGAAATTAAGAGAGATTTAGAAAACTGGTAAAAGCAACATTGTTGATAGAGTTGGTAGTGCTTAGCACTGTGAAAACAGCACTTCCGCAGAAAGAAATCTACTTCTCTAAGACCGGGAAACAGTGAGCAGAGAATGTATGAGTTTCTGAAGATTGGTTACAGATAGAAACAAGAGAAAGTACACAGTGATTCATCTAGCTAGAGAAGTTACAGAGGTTTTCACAGAGAATTCCAGGTATAAGTACAAGAAAATAAGAGAGACTTAGAAAACTGGTAAAATCTACATTGTTGATAGAGTTGGTAGTACTTAGCACTGTGAAAACAGCACTTTCGCAGAAAGAAATCTACTTCTCTAAGACAGGGAAACAGTGAACAGAGAATGTAAGAGTTTCTCAAGATTGGTAACAGACAGAAACAAGAGAAAGTACACAGTGATTCATCTAGCTAGAGCAGTTACAGAGGTTTACACAGAGAATTCCAAGTATAAGTATAAGAAAATAAGAGAGACTTAGAAAACTCGTAAAACCTACATTGTTGATAGAGTTGGGAGTACTTAGCACTGTGAAAACAGTACTTTCGCAGAAAGAAATCAATTTCTCTAAGACGGGAAACAGTGAACAGAGAATGTATGAGTTTCTCCAGACTGGTAACAGATAGAAACAAGAGAAAGTACACAGTGATTCATCTACCTAGAGAAGTTACAGAGGTTTACACAGAGAATTCCAAGTATAAGTACAAGAAAATAAGAGAGACTTAGAAAACTGGTAAAACCTACATTGTTGATAGAGTTGGGAGTACTTAGCACTGTGAAAACAGCACTTTCGCAGAAACAAATCTACTTCTCTAAGACCGCAAAACAGTGAACAGAGAATGTATGAGTTTCTCCACACTGGTAAGAGATAGAAACAAGAGAAAGTACACAGTGATTCATCTACCTAGACACGTTTCAGAGGTTTACACAGAGAATTCCAAGTATAAGTACAAGAAACTAAGAGAGACTTAGAAAACTGGTGAAACCTACATTGTTGATAGAGTTGGGAGTACTTAGCACTGTGAAAACCGCACTTTCGCAATAAGAAATGTACTTCTCTAAGCCCGCGAAACAGTGAACAGAGAATGTATGAGTTTCTCAAGACCGGTACCAGATAGAAACAAGAGAAAATATACAGTGATTCATCTACCTAGAGAAGTTACAGAGGTTTACACAGAGAAATCCAAGTGTAACTCCAAGAAAATAAGAGAGACTTAGAAAACTGGAAAAACCTACATTGTTCATAGAGTTGAGAGTACTTAGCACTGTGAAAACAGCATTTTCGCAGAAAGAAATCTACTTCTCTAAGACCGCAAAATAGTGAACAGAGAATGTATGAGTTTCTCAAGATTGGTAACAGATAGAAACAAGAGAAAGTACACAGTGATTCATCTACCTAGAGAAGTTACAGAGGTTTACACAGAGAATTCCAAGTATAAGTACAAGAAAATAAGAGAGACTTAGAAAACTGGTAAAACCTACAATGTTGATAGAGTTGGGAGTACTTAGCACTGTGAAAACAGCACTGTCGGAGAAAGAAATCTACTTCTCTAAGACAAGGAAACAGTGAACAGAGAATGTATGAGTTTCTCAAGACTGGTAACAGATAGAAGCAAGAGAAAGTACACAGTGATTCATCTACCTAGAAAAGTTACAGAGGTTTACACATAGAATTTCAAGTATAAGTACAAGAAAATCAGAGAGACTTAGAAAACTGGTAAAACCTACATTGTTGATAGAGTTGGGAGTACTTAGCACTGTGAAAACAGCACTTTCCCAGAAAGAAATCTACTTCTCTAAGACCGGGAATCAGTGAACAGAGAATATATGAGTTTCTCAAGACTGGTAAGAGATAGAAACAAGAGAAAGTACACAGTGATTCATCTACCTAGAGAAGTTGCAGACGTTTACACAGAGAATTCCAAGTATAAGTACAACAAAATAAGAGAGACTTAGAAAACTCGTAAAACCTACATTGTTGATAGAGTTGGGAATACTTAGCACTGTGAAAACAGCACTTTCCCAGAAAGAAATCTACTTCTCTAAGACCGCAAAACAGTGAACAGAGAATGTATGAGTTTCTGAAGATTGGTTACAGATAGAAACAAGAGAAAGTACACACTGATTCATCTAGCTAGAGAAGTTACCCTAACCCTAACCCTAAACCTAACCCTAACCCTAACCCTAACCCTAACCCTAACCCTAACCCTAACCCTAACCCTAACCCTAACCCTAAACCTAACCCTAACCCTAACCCTAACCCTAACCCTAACCCTAACCCTAACCCTAACCCTAACCCTAAGCCTAACCCTAACACTAACACTAACCCTAAACCTAACCCTAACCCTAACACTAACCCTAACCCTAACCCTAACCCTAAACTTAACCCTAACCCTAACCCTAACCCTAACCCTAACCCTAACCCTAACCCTAACCCTAAGCCTAACCCTAAAACTAAACCTAACCCTAAACCTAACCCTAACCCTAACCCTAACCATAACCCTAACCCTAACCCTAAACCTAAACCTAACCCTAACCCTAACCCTAACCCTAACCCTAACCCTAACCCTAACCCTAACCCTAATCCTAACTCTAACCCTAACCCTAACCTTAACCCTAACCCTAAACCTAACCCTAACGCTACACAGAGAATTCCAAGTATAAGTACAAGAAAATAAGAGAGAGTTAGAAAACTGGTAAAACCTACATTGTTGATAGAGTTGGGAGTACTTAGCAATGTCAAAACAGCACTTTCGCAGAAAGAAATCAACTTCTCTAAGACCGGGAAACAGTGACCAGAGAATGTATGAGTTTCTCCAGACTGGTAACAGATAGAAACAAGAGAAAGTACACAGTGATTCATCTACATAGAGAAGTTACAGAGGTTAACACAGAGAAATCCAAGTGTAAGTACAAGAAAATAAGAGAGACTTAGAAAACTGGTAAAACCTCCATGGTTGAGAGAGTTGGGAGTACTTAGCACTGTGAAAACAGCACTTTCGCAGAAAGAAATCTACTTCTCTAAGACCGGGAAACAGTGAACAGAGAATGTATGAGTTAGTCAAGATTGGTAACAGATAGAAACAAGAGTAAGTACACAGTGATTCATCTACCTAGAGAAGTTTCAGAGGTTTACACAGAGAATTCCAAGTATAAGTAGAAGAAAATAAGAGAGACTTAGAAAACTGGTAAAACCTACATTGTTAATAGAGTTGGGAGTACTTAGCACTGTGAAAACAACACTTTCGCACAAAGAAATCTACTTCTCTAAGACCGCGAAACAGTGAACAGAGAATGTATGTGTATCTCAGGATTGGTAACAGATAGAAAGAAGAGAAAGTACACAGTGATTCATCTACCTAGAGAAGTTACAGAGGTTTATACAGATAATTCCAAGTTTCAGTACCAGAAAATAAGAGAGACTTAGAAAACTGGTAAAACCTACATTGTTGATAGAGTTGGGAGTGCTTAGCACTGTGAAAACAGCACTTTCGCAGAAAGAAATCAACTTCTCTAAGACCGGGAAACAGTGACCAGAGAATGTATGAGTTTCTAAAGAGTGGTAAAAGATAGAAACCATAGAAAGTACACAGTGATTCATCTAGCTAGAGAAGTTACAGAGGTTTTCACAGAGAATTCCAGGTATAAGTACAAGGAAATAAGAGAGACTTAGAAAACTGGTAAAATCTACATTGTTGATAGAGTTGGGAGTACTTAGCACTGTGAAAACAGCACTTTCGCAGAAAGAAATCTGCTTCTGTAAGACAGGGAAACAGTGAACAGAGAATGTAAGAGTTTCTCAAGATTGGTAACAGATAGAAACAAGAGAATGTACGCAGTGATTCATCTAGCTAGAGAAGTTACAGAGGTTTACACAGAGAATTCCAAGTATAAGTACAAGAAAATAGGAGAGACTTAGAAAACTGGTAAAACCTACATTGTTGATAGAGTTGGGAGTACTTAGCACTGTGAAAACAGCACTTTCGCAGAAAGAAATCTACTTCTGTAAGACAGGGAAACAGTGAACAGAGAATGTAAGAGTTTCTCAAGATTGGTAACAGATAGAAACAAGAGAATGTATGCAGTGATTCATCTAGCTAGAGAAGTTACAGAGGTTTACACAGAGAATTCCAAGTATAAGTACAAGAAAATAAGAGAGACTTAGAAAACTGGTAAAACCTACATTATTGATAGAGTTGGGAGTACTTAGCACTGTGATAATAGCACTTTCGCACAAAGAAATCTACTTCTCTATGACCGCGAAACAGTGAACAGAGAATGTATGAGTTTCTCAAGACTGGTAACAGATAGAAACCAGAGAAAATACACAGTGATTCATCTACCTAGAGAAGTTACAGAGGTTTACACAGAGAATTCCAAGTAGAAGTACAAGAAAATAAGAGAGACTAAGAAAACTGGTAAAACCTACATTGTTGATAGAGTTGGGAGTACTTAGCACTGTGAAAACAGCACTTTCGCAGAAAGAAGTCTACTTCTCTAAGACCGGGAAACAGTGAAAAGAGAATGTATGAGTTTCTCAAGATTGGTAACAGATAGAAACAAGAGAAAGTACGCAGTGATTCATCTACCTAGAGAAGTTTCAGAGGGTTACACAGAGAATTCCAAGTATAAGTACAAGAAAATAAGAGAGACTTAGAAAACTGGAAAAACCTACATTGTTGATAGAGTTGGGAGTACTTAGCACTGTGAAAACAGCACTTTCGCACAAAGAAATCTACTTCTCTAAGACCGCGAAACAGTGAACAGAGAATGTATGAGTTTCTCAAGACTGGTAAGAGATAGAAACAAGAGAAAATACACAGTGGTTCATCTACCTAGAGAAGTTACAGAGGTTTACACAGAGAATTCCAAGTAGAAGTACAAGAAAATAAGAGAGACTTAGAAAACTGGTAAGACCTACATTGTTGATAGAGTTCGGAGTACTTAGCACTGTGAAAACAGCACTTTCGCAGAAAGAAATCTACTTCTCTAAGACCGCAAAACAGTGAACAGAGAAGGTATGAGTTTCTCAAGACTGGCAAAAGATAGAAACAAGAGAAAGTACACAGTGATTCATCTAACTAGAGAAGTTACAGAGTTTTACAGAGAGAATTCCAAGTATAAGTACAAGAAATTAAGAGAAATTTACGAAACTGGTAAAACCAACATTGTTGATAGAGTTGGGAGTACTTACCACTGTGAAAACAGCACTTTCGCAGAATGAAATCTACTTCTCTAAGACAGCGAAACAGTGAACAGAGATTGTATGAGTTTCTCAAGTTTGGTAACAGATAGAAACAAGAAAAAGTACACAGTGATTCATCTGGCTAGAGAAGTTACAGAGGTTTATACAGAGAATTCCAAGTATAAGTACAAGATAATAAGAGAGACTTAGAAAACTGGTAAAACCTACATTGTTGATAGAGTTGGGAGTACTTAGCACTGTGAAAACAGCACTTTCGCAGAAAGAAATCAACTTCTCTAAGACCGGGAAACACTGAGCAGAGAATGTATGCGTTTCTAAAGAGTGGTAACAGATAGAAACCATAGAAAGTACACAGTGATTCATCTTCCTAGAGAAGTTACAGAGATTTACACAGAGAATTCCAAGTAGAAGTACAAGAAAATAAGAGAGACTTAGAAAACTGGTAAAACCTACATTGTTGATAGAGTTGGGAGTACTTAGCAGTGTGAAAACAGCACTTTCGCAGAAAGAAGTCTACTTCTCTAAGACCGGGAAACAGTGAACAGAGAATGTATGAGTTTCTCAAGATTGGTAACAGATAGAAACAAGAGAAAGTACACAGTGATTCATCTACCAAGAGAAGTTTCAGAGGGTTACACAGAGAATTCCAAGTATAAGTACAACAAAATAAGAGAGACTTAAAAAACTGGTAAAACCTACATTGTTGATAGAGTTGGGAATACATAGTACTGTGAAAACAGCACTTTCGCACAAAGAAATCCACTTCTCGAAGACCGCGAAACAGTGAACAGAGAATGTATGAGTTTCTCAAGACTGGAAAGAGATAGAAACAAGAGAAAATACACAGTGGTTCATCTACCTAGAGAAGTTACAGAGGTTTACACAGAGAATTCCAATTAGAAGTACAAGAAAATAAGAGAGACTTAGAAAACTGGTAAAACCTATATTGTTGATAGAGTTCGGAGTACTTAGCACTGTGAAAACAGCACTTTCACAGAAACAAATCTACTTCTCTAAGACCGCAAAACAGTGAACAGAGAATGTATGAGTTTCTCAAGATTGGTAACAGATAGAAACAAGAGAAAGTACACAGTGTTTCATCTACCTAGACAAGTTTCAGAGGTTTACACAGAGAATTCCAAGAACAAGTACAAGAAAATAAGAGAGACTTAGAAAACTGGTAAAACCTACATTGTTGATAGAGTTGGGAGTACTTAGCAATGTGAAAGCAGCACTTTCGCACAAAGAAATCTACTTCTCTAAGACCGCGAAACAGTGAACAGAGAATGTATGAGTTTCTCAAGACTGGTAACAGATAGAAACAAGAGAAAAAACACAGTGATTCATCTACCTAGAGAAGTTACAGAGGTTTACACAGAGAAATCCAAGTGTAACTCCAAGAAAATAAGGGAGACTTAGAAAACTGGTAAAACCTACATTGTTGATAGAGTTCGGAGTACTTAGCACTGTGAAAACAGCACTTTGACAGAAAGAAATCTACTTCTCTAAGACCGGGAAACAGTTAGCAGAGAATGTATGAGTTTCTGAAGATTGGTTAAAGATAGAAACAAGAGAAAGTACACAGTGATTCATCTAGCTAGAGAAGTTACAGAGGTTTTCACAGAGAATTCCAGGTATAAGTACAAGGAAATAAGAGAGACTTAGAAAACTGGTAAAATCTACATTGTTGATAGAGTTGGGAGTACTTAGCACTGTGAAAACAGCACTTTCGCAGAAAGAAATCTTCTTCTGTAAGACAGGGAAACAGTGAACAGAGAATGTAAGAGTTTCTCAAGATTGGTAACAGATAGAAACAAGAGAATGTATGCAGTGATTCATCTAGCTAGAGAAGTTACAGAGGTTTACACAGAGAATTCCAAGTATAAGTACAAGAAAATAAGAGAGACTTAGAAAACTGGTAAAACCTACATTATTGATAGAGTTGGGAGTACTTAGCACTGTGAAAACAGCACTTTCGCACAAAGAAATCTACTTCTCTATGACCGCGAAACAGTGAACAGAGAATGTATGAGTTTCTCAAGACTGGTAACAGATAGAAACCAGAGAAAATACACAGTGATTCATCTACCTAGAGAAGTTACAGAGGTTTACACAGAGAATTCCAAGTATAAGTACAAGAAAATAAGAGAGACTTAGAAAACTGGTAAAACCTACATTGTTGATAGAGTTGGGAGTACTTAGCACTGTGAAAACAGCACTTTCGCAGAAAGAAGTCTACTTCTCTAAGACTGGGAAACAGTGAACAGAGAATGTATGAGTTTCTCAAGATTGGTAACAGATAGAAACAAGAGAAAGTACACAGTGATTCATCTACCTAGAGAAGTTTCAGAGGGTTACACGGAGAATTCCAAGTATAAGTACAAGAAAATAAGAGAGACTTAGAAAACTGGAAAAACCTACATTGTTGATAGATTTGGGAGTACTTAGCACTGTGAAAACAGCACTTTCGCACAAAGAAATCTACTTCTCTAAGACCGCGAAACAGTGAACAGAGAATGTATGAGTTTCTGAAGACTGGTAAGAGATAGAAACAAGAGAAAATACACAGTGGTTCATCTACCTAGAGAAGTTACAGAGGTTTACACAGAGAATTCCAAGTAGAAGTACAAGAAAATAAGAGAGACTTAGAAAACTGGTAAGACCTACATTGTTGATAGAGTTCGGAGTACGTAGCCCTGTGAAAACAGCACTTTCGCAGAAAGAAATCTACTTCTCTAAGACCGCAAAACAGTGAACAGAGAAGGTATTAGTTTCTCAAGACTGGCAAAAGATAGAAACAAGAGAAAGTACACAGTGATTCATCTAACTAGAGAAGTTACAGAGTTTTACAGAGAGACTTCCAAGTATAAGTACAAGAAATTAAGAGAGATTTACGAAACTGGTAAAACCAACATTGTTGATAGAGTTGGGAGTACTTACCACTGTGAAAACTGCACTTTCGCAGAATGAAATCTACTTCTCTAAGACAGCGAAACAGTGAACAGAGAATGTATGAGTTTCTCAAGATTTGTAACAGATAGAAACAAGAGAAAGTACACAGTGATTCATCTACCTAGACAAGTTTCAGAGATTTACACAGAGAATTCCAAGTATAAGTACAAGAAAATAAGAGAGACTTAGAAAACTGGTAAAACCTACATTGTTGATAGAGTTGGGAGTACTTAGCACTGTGAAAACAGAACTTTCGCAGAAAGAAATCTACTTCTCTAAGACCGCAAAACAGTGAACAGAGAATGTATGAGTTTCTCAAGATTGGTAACAGATAGAAACAAGAGAAAGTACACAGTGATTAATCTACCTAGACAAGTTTCAGAGGTTTACACAGAGAATTCCAAGTATAAGTACAAGAAAATAAGAGAGACTTAGAAAACTGGTAAAACCTACATTGTTGATAGAGTTGGGAGTACTTAGCACTGTGAAAACAGCACTTTCGCAGAAAGAAATCTACTTCTGTAAGACAGAGAAACAGTGAACAGAGAATGTATGAGTTTCTCAAGATTAGTAACAGATAGAAACAAGAGAAAGTACACACTGATTCATCTAGCTAGAGAAGTTACCCTGACCCTAACCCTAACCCTAACCCTAACCCTAACCCTAACCCTAACCCTAACCCTAACCCTAAGCCTAACCTTAACACTAACCCTAACCCTAACCCTAACCGTAAGCCTAACCCTAACCCTAACCCTAAACCTAACCCTAACCCTAACCCTAATCCTAACCCTAACCGTAACCCTAACACTAACCCTAACCCTAACACTAACCCAAACCCTAAACCTAACCCTAACCCTAACCCTAACTCTAACCCTAACACTAACCCTAACCCCACACAGAGAATTTCAAGTATAAGTACAAGAAAATAAGAGAGACTTATAAAACTGGTAAAAACTACATTGTTGATAGAGTTGGGAATACATAGCACTGTGAAAACAGCACTTTCGCACAAAGAAATCCACTTCTCGAAGACGGCGAAACAGTGAACAGAGAATGTATGAGTTTCTCAAGACTGGTAAGAGATAGAAACAAGAGAAAATACACAGTGGTTCATCTACCTAGAGAAGTTACAGAGGTTTACACAGAGAATTCCAAGTAGAAGTACAAGAAAATAAGAGAGACTTAGAAAACTGGTAAAACCTACATTGTTGATAGAGTTCGGAGTACTTAGCACTGTGAAAACAGCACTTTCGCAGAAACAAATCTACTTCTCTAAGACCGGAAAACAGTGAACAGAGAATGTATGAGTTTCTCAAGATTGCTAACAGTTAGAAACAAGAGAAAGTACACAGTGATTCATCTACCTAGACAAGTTTCAGAGGTTTACACAGAGAATTCCAGGTACAAGTACAAGAAAATAAGAGAGACTTAGAAAACTGGTAAAACTTACATTGTTGATAGAGTTGGGAGTACTTAGCAATGTGAAAACAGCACTTTCGCACAAAGAAATCTACTTCTCTAAGACCGCGAAACAGTGAACAGAGAATGTATGAGTTTCTCAAGACTGGTAACAGATAGAAACAAGAGAAAAAACACAGTGATTCATCTACCTAGAGAAGTTACAGAGGTTTACACAGAGAAATCCAAGTGTAACTCCAAGAAAATAAGGGAGACTTAGAAAACTGGTAAAACCTACATTGTTGATAGAGTTCGGAGTACTTAGCACTGTGAAAACAGCACTTTGACAGAAAGAAATCTACTTCTCTAAGACCGGGAAACAGTTAGCAGAGAATGTATGAGTTTCTGAAGATTGGTTAAAGATAGAAACAAGAGAAAGTACACAGTGATTCATCTAGCTAGAGAAGTTACAGAGGTTTTCACAGAGAATTCCAGGTATAAGTACAAGGAAATAAGAGAGACTTAGAAAACTGGTAAAATCTACATTGTTGATAGAGTTGGGAGTACTTACCACTGTGAAAACAGCACTTTCGCAGAATGAAATCTACTTCTCTAAGACAGCGAAACAGTGAACAGAGATTGTATGAGTTTCTCAAGTTTGGTAACAGATAGAAACAAGAAAAAGTACACAGTGATTCATCTGGCTAGAGAAGTTACAGAGGTTTATACAGAGAATTCCAAGTATAAGTACAAGATAATAAGAGAGACTTAGAAAACTGGTAAAACCTACATTGTTGATAGAGTTGGGAGTACTTAGCACTGTGAAAACAGCACTTTCGCAGAAAGAAATCAACTTCTCTAAGACCGGGAAACACTGAGCAGAGAATGTATGCGTTTCTAAAGAGTGGTAACAGATAGAAACCATAGAAAGTACACAGTGATTCATCTTCCTAGAGAAGTTACAGAGATTTACACAGAGAATTCCAAGTAGAAGTACAAGAAAATAAGAGAGACTTAGAAAACTGGTAAAACCTACATTGTTGATAGAGTTGGGAGTACTTAGCAGTGTGAAAACAGCACTTTCGCAGAAAGAAGTCTACTTCTCTAAGACCGGGAAACAGTGAACAGAGAATGTATGAGTTTCTCAAGATTGGTAACAGATAGAAACAAGAGAAAGTACACAGTGATTCATCTACCAAGAGAAGTTTCAGAGGGTTACACAGAGAATTCCAAGTATAAGTACAACAAAATAAGAGAGACTTAGAAAACTGGTAAAACCTACATTGTTGATAGAGTTGGGAATACATAGTACTGTGAAAACAGCACTTTCGCACAAAGAAATCCACTTCTCGAAGACCGCGAAACAGTGAACAGAGAATGTATGAGTTTCTCAAGACTGGAAAGAGATAGAAACAAGAGAAAATACACAGTGGTTCATCTACCTAGAGAAGTTACAGAGGTTTACACAGAGAATTCCAATTAGAAGTACAAGAAAATAAGAGAGACTTAGAAAACTGGTAAAACCTATATTGTTGATAGAGTTCGGAGTACTTAGCACTGTGAAAACAGCACTTTCACAGAAACAAATCTACTTCTCTAAGATCGCAAAACAGTGAACAGAGAATGTATGAGTTTCTCAAGATTGCTAACAGTTAGAAACAAGAGAAAGTACACAGTGATTCATCTACCTAGACAAGTTTCAGAGGTTTACACAGAGAATTCCAAGAACAAGTACAAGAAAATAAGAGAGACTTAGAAAACTGGTAAAACCTACATTGTTGATAGAGTTGGGAGTACTTAGCAATGTGAAAACAGCACTTTCGCACAAAGAAATCTACTTCTCTAAGACCGCGAAATAGTGAACAGAGAATGTATGAGTTTCTCAAGACTGGTAACAGATAGAAACAAGAGAAAAAACACAGTGATTCATCTACCTAGAGAAGTTACAGAGGTTTACACAGAGAAATCCAAGTGTAACTCCAAGAAAATAAGGGAGACTTAGAAAACTGGTAAAACCTACATTGTTGATAGAGTTCGGAGTACTTAGCACTGTGAAAACAGCACTTTGACAGAAAGAAATCTACTTCTCTAAGACCGGGAAACAGTTAGCAGAGAATGTATGAGTTTCTGAAGATTGGTTAAAGATAGAAACAAGAGAAAGTACACAGTGATTCATCTAGCTAGAGAAGTTACAGAGGTTTTCACAGAGAATTCCAGGTATAAGTACAAGGAAATAAGAGAGACTTAGAAAACTGGTAAAATCTACATTGTTGATAGAGTTGGGAGTACTTAGCACTGTGAAAACAGCACTTTCGCAGAAAGAAATCTACTTCTGTAAGACAGGGAAACAGTGAACAGAGAATGTAAGAGTTTCTCAAGATTGGTAACAGATAGAAACAAGAGAATGTACGCAGTGATTCATCTAGCTAGAGAAGTTACAGAGGTTTACACAGAGAATTCCAAGTATAAGTACAAGAAAATAGGAGAGACTTAGAAAACTGGTAAAACCTACATTGTTGATAGAGTTGGGAGTACTTAGCACTGTGAAAACAGCACTTTCGCAGAAAGGAATCTACTTCTGTAAGACAGGGAAACAGTGAACAGAGAATGTAAGAGTTTCTCAAGATTGGTAACAGATAGAAACAAGAGAATGTACGCAGTGATTCATCTAGCTAGAGAAGTTACAGAGGTTTACACAGAGAATTCCAAGTATAAGTACAAGAAAATAAGAGAGACTTAGAAAACTGGTAAAACCTACATTATTGATAGAGTTGGGAGTACTTAGCACTGTGAAAACAGCACTTTCGCACAAAGAAATCTACTTCTCTATGACCGCGAAACAGTGAACAGAGAATGTATGAGTTTCTCAAGACTGGTAACAGATAGAAACCAGAGAAAATACACAGTGATTCATCTACCTAGAGAAGTTACAGAGGTTTACACAGAGAATTCCAAGTATAAGTACAAGAAAATAAGAGAGACTTAGAAAACTGGTAAAACCTACATTGTTGATAGAGTTGGGAGTACTTAGCACTGTGAAAACAGCACTTTCGCAGAAAGAAGTCTACTTCTCTAAGACTGGGAAACAGTGAACAGAGAATGTATGAGTTTCTCAAGATTGGTAACAGATAGAAACAAGAGAAAGTACACAGTGATTCATCTACCTAGAGAAGTTTCAGAGGGTTACACAGAGAATTCCAAGTATAAGTACAAGAAAATAAGAGAGACTTAGAAAACTGGAAAAACCTACATTGTTGATAGAGTTGGGAGTACTTAGCACTGTGAAAACAGCACTTTCGCACAAAGAAATCTACTTCTCTAAGACCGCGAAACAGTGAACTGAGAATGTATGAGTTTCTGAAGACTGGTAAGAGATAGAAACAAGAGAAAATACACAGTGGTTCATCTACCTAGAGAAGTTACAGAGGTTTACACAGAGAATTCCAAGTAGAAGTACAAGAAAATAAGAGAGACTTAGAAAACTGGTAAGACCTACATTGTTGATAGAGTTCGGAGTACTTAGCACTGTGAAAACAGCACTTTCGCAGAAAGAAATCTACTTCTCTAAGACCGCAAAACAGTGAACAGAGAAGGTATGAGTTTCTCAAGACTGGCAAAAGATAGAAACAAGAGAAAGTACACAGTGATTCATCTAACTAGAGAAGTTACAGAGTTTTACAGAGAGACTTCCAAGTATAAGTACAAGAAATTAAGAGAGATTTACGAAACTGGTAAAACCAACATTGTTGATAGAGTTGGGAGTACTTACCACTGTGAAAACAGCACTTTCGCAGAATGAAATCTACTTCTCTAAGACAGCGAAACAGTGAACAGAGAATGTATGAGTTTCTCAAGATTGGTAACAGATAGAAACAAGAGAAAGTACACAGTGATTCATCTACCTAGACAAGTTTCAGAGGTTTACACAGAGAATTCCAAGTATAAGTACAAGAAAATAAGAGAGACTTAGAAAACTGGTAAAACCTACATTGTTGATAGAGTTGGGAGTACTTAGCACTGTGAAAACAGCACTTTCGCAGAAAGAAATCTACTTCTCTAAGACCGCAAAACAGTGAACAGAGAATGTATGAGTTTCTCAAGATTGGTAACAGATAGAAACAAGAGAAAGTACACAGTGATTCATCTACCTAGACAAGTTTCAGAGGTTTACACAGAGAATTCCAAGTATAAGTACAAGAAAATAAGAGAGACTTAGAAAACTGGTAAAACCTACATTGTTGATAGAGTTGTGAGTACTTAGCACTGTGAAAACAGCACTTTCGCAGAAAGAAATCTACTTCTGTAAGACAGAGAAACAGTGAACAGAGAATGTATGAGTTTCTCAAGATTAGTAACAGATAGAAACAAGAGAAAGTACACACTGATTCATCTAGCTAGAGAAGTTACCCTAACCCTAACCCTAACCCTAACCCTAACCCTAACCCTAACCCTAACCCTAACCCTAACCCTAACCCTAACCCTAAGCCTAAGCCTAACCTTAACCCTAACCCTAACCCTAACCCTAACCGTAAGCCTAACCCTAACCCTAACCGTAACCCTAACCCTAACCCTAACCCTAACCCTAATCCTAACTCTAACCGTAACCCTAACACTAACCCTAACCCTAACACTAACCCTAACCCTAAACCTAACCCTAACCCTAACCCTAACTCTAACCCTAACCCTAACCCTAACCCTACACAGAGAATTCCAAGTATAAGTACAAGAAAATAAGAGAGACTTATAAAACTGGTAAAAACTACATTGTTGATAGAGTTGGGAATACATAGCACTGTGAAAACAGCACTTTCGCACAAAGAAATCCACTTCTCGAAGACCGCGAAACAGTGAACAGAGAATGTATGAGTTTCTCAAGACTGGTAAGAGATAGAAACAAGAGAAAATACACAGTGGTTCATCTACCTAGAGAAGTTACAGAGGTTTACACAGAGAATTCCAAGTAGAAGTACAAGAAAATAAGAGAGACTTAGAAAACTGGTAAAACCTACATTGTTGATAGAGTTCGGAGTACTTAGCACTGTGAAAACAGCACTTTCGCAGAAACAAATCTACTTCTCTAAGACCGGAAAACAGTGAACAGAGAATGTATGAGTTTCTCAAGATTGCTAACAGTTAGAAACAAGAGAAAGTACACAGTGATTCATCTACCTAGACAAGTTTCAGAGGT
>CM053147.1:130447419-130452419 GCA_028571685.1 Heterohyrax brucei | reverse complement strand
AACAGTGAACAGAGAATGTATGAGTTTCTCAAGACTGATAACAGATAGAAACAAGAGAAAGTACGCAGTGATTCATCTAGCTATAGACGTTACAGAGGTTTACACAGAGAATTCCTATTATAAGTACAAGAAAATGAGAGACTTAGAAAACTCGTAAAACCTACATTGTTGATAGAGTTGGGAATAATTAGCACTGTGAAAACAGCACTTTCGCAGAAAGAAATCTACTTCTCTAAAACCGAAAAATAGTGAGCAGAGAATGCATGATTTTCTCAAGACTGGTAACAGATAGAAACAAGAGAAAGTGTACAGTGATTCACCTACCTACAGAAGTTACAGAGGTTTACACAGAGAATTCCAAGTGTAACTCCAAGCAAATAAGAGAGACTTAGAAAACTGGTAAAACGTACATTGTTGATAGAGTTGGGAGTACTTAGCACTGTGAAAACAGCACTTTCGCAGAAAGAAATCTACTTCTGTAAGACAGAGAAACAGTGAACAGAGAATGTATGAGTTTCTCAAGATTAGTAACAGATAGAAACAAGAGAAAGTACACACTGATTCATCTAGCTAGAGAAGTTACCCTAACCCTAACCCTAACCCTAACCCTAACCCTAACCCTATCCCTAACCCTAACCGTAACCCTAACCCTAACCCTAACCCTAACCCTAACCCTAACCCTAACCCTAACCCTAACCCTAACCCTAACTCTAACCCTAACCCTAACCCTAACCCTACACAGAGAATTCCAAGTATAAGTACAAGAAAATAAGAGAGACTTAGAAAACTCGTAAAACCTACATTTTGATACAGTTGGGAGTACTTAGCAATGTCAAAACAGCACTTTCGCAGAAAGAAATCAACTTCTCTAAGACCGGGAAACAGTGAATAGAGAATGTATGAGTTGACTGGTAACAGATAGAAACAAGAGAAAGTACACAGTGATTCATCTACCTAGAGAAGTTACAGATGTTTACACAGAGAATTCCAAGTATAAGTACAAGAAAATAAGAGAGACTTAGAAAACTGGTAAAACCTACATTGTTGATAGAGTTGGGAGTACTTAGCACTGTGAAAACAGCACTTTCGCAGAAAGAAATCTACTTCTCTAAGACTGGGAAATAGTGAACAGAGAATGTATGAGTTTCTCAAGATTGGTAACAGATAGAAACAAGAGAAAGTACACAGTGATTCATCTACCTAGAGAAGTTTCAGAGGTTTACAGAGAGAATTCCAAGTATAAGTAGAAGAAAATAAGAGAGACTTAGAAAACTGGTAAAACCTACATTGTTGATAGAGTTGGGAGTACTTAGCACTGTGAAAACAGCACTTTCGCACAAAGAAATCTACTTCTCTAAGACAGCGAAACAGTGAACAGAGAATGTATGTGTTTCTCAAGATTGGTAACAGATAGAAGGAAGAGAAAGTACACAGTGATTCATCTACCTAGACAAGTTACAGAGGTTTATACAGAGAATTCCAGGTATAAGTACAAGAAAATAAGAAAGACTTAGAAAACTCGTAAAACCTACATTGTTGATAGAGTTGGGAGTACTTAGCACTGTGAAAACAGCACTTTCGCAGAAAGAAATCTACTTCTGTAAGACAGGGAAACAGTGAACAGAGAATGTATGAGTTTCTCAAGATTAGTAACAGATAGAAACAAGAGAAAGTACATACTGATTCATCTAGCTAGAGAAGTTACCCTAACCCTAACCCTAACCCTAACCCTAACCCTAACCCTAACCCTAACCCTAACCCTAACCCTAACCCTAACCCTAACCCTAACCCTAACCCTAACCCTAACCCTAACCCTAACCCTAACCCTAACCCTAACCCTAACCCTAACCCTAACCCTAACCCTAACCCTAACCCTAACCCTAACCCTAACCCTAACCCCTAACCCCTAACCTAAACCCCTAACCCTAACCCTAACCCTAACACCTAACCCCTAACACTAACCCTAACCCTAACCCTAACCCTAACCCTAATCCTAACCCTAACCCTAACCCTAACCCTAACCCTAACCCTAACCCTAACCCTAACCCTAACCCTAACCCTAACCCTAACCCTAACCCTAACCCTAACCCTAACCCTAACCCTAACCCTAACCCTACACAGAGAATTCCAAGTATAAGTACAAGAAAATAAGAGAGACTTAGAAAACTCGTAAAACCTACATTGTTGATAGAGTTGGGAATACTTAGCACTGTGAAAACAGCACTTTCGCAGAAACAAATCTACTTCTCTAAGACCGGAAAACATTCAACAGAGAATGTCTGAGTTTCTCAAGATTCGTAACAGAGAGAAACAAGAGAAAGTACACAGTGATTCATCTACCTAGAGAAGTTACAGAGGTTTACACAGAGAATTCCAAGTATAAGTACAAGAAAATAAGAGAGACTTAGAAAACTCGTAAAACCTACATTGTTGATAGAGTTGGGAGTACTTAGCACTGTGAAAACAGCACTTTCGCAGAAAGAAATATACTTCTCTAAGAGCGGGAAACAGTGAACAGAGAATGTATGTGTTTCTCCAGACTGGTAACAGATAGAAATAAGAGAAAGTACACAGTGATTCATCTACCTAGAGAAGTTACAGAGGTTTACACAGAGAATTCCAAGTATAAGTACAAGGAAATAAGAGAGACTTAGAAAACTGGTAAAACCTACATTGTTGATAGAGTTGGGAGTACTTAGCACTGTGAAAACAGCACTTTCGCACAAAGAAATCTACTTATCTAAGCCCGCGAAACAGTGAACAGAGAATGTATGAGTTTCTCAAGACTGATAACAGATAGAAACAAGAGAAAATACACAGAGATTCATCTACCTAGAGAAGTTACAGAGGTTTACACAGAGAATTCCAAGTATAAGTACAAGAAAATAAGAGAGTTAGAAAACTGGTAAAACCTACATTGTTGATAGAGTTGAGAGTACTTAGCACTGTGAAAACAGCACTGTCGCAGAAAGAAATCTACTTCTGTAAGACAGAGAAACAGTGAACAGAGAATGTATGAGTTTCTCAAGACTGATAACAGATAGAAACAAGAGAAAGTACGCAGTGATTCATCTAGCTATAGACGTTACAGAGGTTTACACAGAGAATTCCTATTATAAGTACAAGAAAATGAGAGACTTAGAAAACTCGTAAAAACTACATTGTTGATAGAGTTGGGAATAATTAGCACTGTGAAAACAGCACTTTCGCAGAAAGAAATCTACTTCTCTAAAACCGAAAAATAGTGAGCAGAGAATGCATGATTTTCTCAAGACTGGTAACAGATAGAAACAAGAGAAAGTGTACAGTGATTCACCTACCTACAGAAGTTACAGAGGTTTACACAGAGAATTCCAAGTGTAACTCCAAGCAAATAAGAGAGACTTAGAAAACTGGTAAAACGTACATTGTTGATAGAGTTGGGAGTACTTAGCACTGTGAAAACAGCACTTTCGCAGAAAGAAATCTACTTCTGTAAGACAGAGAAACAGTGAACAGAGAATGTATGAGTTTCTCAAGATTAGTAACAGATAGAAACAAGAGAAAGTACACACTGATTCATCTAGCTAGAGAAGTTACCCTAACCCTAACCCTAACCCTAACCCTAACCCTAACCCTAACCCTAACCGTAACCCTAACCCTAACCCTAACCCTAACCCTAACCCTAACCCTAACCCTAACCCTAACCCTAACCCTACCCTAACTCTAACCCTAACCCTAACCCTAACCCTACACAGAGAATTCCAAGTGTAAGTACAAGAAAATAAGAGAGACTAAGAAAACTCGTAAAACCTACATTTTTGATAGAGTTGGGAGTACTTAGCAATGTCAAAACAGCACTTTCGCAGAAAGAAATCAACTTCTCTAAGACTGGGAAACAGTGAACAGAGAATGTATGAGTTTCTCAAGATTGGTAACAGATAGAAACAAGAGAAAGTACACAGTGATTCATCTACCTAGAGAAGTTTCAGAGGTTTACAGAGAGAATTCCAAGTATAAGTAGAAGAAAATAAGAGAGACTTAGAAAACTGGTAAAACCTACATTGTTGATAGAGTTGGGAGTACTTAGTACTGTGAAAACAGCACTTTCACACAAAAAATCTACTTCTCTAAGACCGCGAAACAGTGAACAGAGAATGTATGTGTTTCTCAAGATTGGTAACAGATAGAAGGAAGAGAAAGTACACACTGATTCATCTAGCTAGAGCAATTACTCTAACCCTAACCCTAACCCTAACCCTAACCCTAACCCTAACCCTAACCCTAACCCTAACACTAACCCTAATCCTAACCCTAACCCTAACCCTAACCCTAACCCTAACTCTAACCCTAACCCTAACCCTAACCCTACACAGAGAATTCCATGTATAAGTACAACAAAATAAGAGAGACTTAGAAAACTGGTAAAATCTACATTGTTGATAGAGTTGGGAGTACTTAGCACTGTGAAAACAGCACTTTCCCAGAAAAAAATCAACTTCTCTAAGACCGGGAAACAGTGACCAGAGAATGTATGAGTTTCTAAAGAGTGGTAACAGATAGAAACCATAGAAAATACACAGTGATTCATCTACCTAGAGAAGTTACAGAGGTTTACACAGAGAATTCCAAGTAGAAGTACAAGACAATAAGAGAGACTTAGAAAACTGGTAAAACCTACATTGTTGATAGAGTTGGGAGTATTTAGCACTGTGAAAACAGCACTTTCGCAGAAAGAAGTCTACTTCTCTAAGACCGGGAAACAGTGAACAGAGAATGTATGAGTTTCTCAAGATTGGTAACAGATAGAAACAAGAGAAAGTACACAGTGATTCAACTACCTAGAGATGTTTCAGAGGTTTACACAGAGAATTCCAAGTATAAATACAACAAAATAAGACAGACTTAGAAAACTGGTAAAACCTACATTGTTGATAGAGTTGGGAGTACTTAGCACTGTGAAAACAGCACTTTCGCAGAAAGAAATCAACTTCTTTAAGACCGGGAAACAGTGACCAGAG
>CM053147.1:130421161-130446919 GCA_028571685.1 Heterohyrax brucei | reverse complement strand
CTAACCCTAACCCTAACCCTAACCCTAACCCTAACCCTAACCCTAACCCTAACCCTAACCCTAACTCTAACCCTAAGCGTAACCCTAACCCTAACCCTAACCCTAACCCTAACCCTAACCCTAACCCTAACCCTAACCCTAACCCTAACCCTAACCCTAACCCTAACCCTACACAGAGAATTCCAAGTATAAGTACAAGAAAATAAGAGAGACTTAGAAAACTCGTAAAACCTACGTTGTAGATAGAGTTGGGAATACTTAGCACTGTGAAAACAGCACTTTCGCAGAAAGAAATCTACTTCTGTAAGACAGGGAAACAGTGAACAGAGAATGTAAGAGTTTCTCAAGGCTGGTAACAGATAGAAACAAGAGAAAGTACACACTGATTCACCTAGCTAGAGAAGGTACCCTAACCCTAACCCTAACCCTAACCCTAACCCTAACCCTAACCCTAACCCTAACCCTAACCCTAACCCTAACCCTAACCCTAACCCTAACCCTAACCCTAACCCTAACCCTAACCCTAACCCTAACCCTAACCCTAACCCTAACCCTAACCCTACCCCTACCCCTTCCCCTACCCCTACCCCTACCCCTACCCCTACCCCTACCCCTACCCCTACCCCTACCCCTACCCCTACCCCTAACCCTACCCCTAACCCTAACCCTAACCCTACCCCTACCCCTAACCCTAACCCTAACCCTAACCCTAACCCTAACCCTAACCCTAACCCTAACCCTAACCCTAACCCTAACCCTAACCCTAACCCTAACCCTAACCCTAACCCTAACCCTAACCCTAACCCTAACCCTAACCCTAACCCTAACCCTAACCCTAACCCTAACCCTAACCCTAACCCTAACCCTAACCCTAACCCTAACCCTAACCCTAACCCTAACCCTAACCCTAACCCTAACCCTAACCCTAACCCTAACCCTAACCCTAACCCTAACCCTAACCCTAACCCTAACCCTAACCCTAACCCTAACCCTAACCCTAACCCTAACCCTAACCCTAACCCTAACCCTAACCCTAACCCTAACCCTAACCCTAACCCTAACCCTAACCCTAACCCTAACCCTAACCCTAACCCTAACCCTAACCCTAACCCTAACCCTAACCCTAACCCTAACCCTAACCCTAACCCTAACCCTAACCCTAACCCTAACCCTAACCCTAACCCTAACCCTAACCCTAACCCTAACCCTAACCCTAACCCTAACCCTAACCCTAACCCTAACCCTAACCCTAACCCTAACCCTAACCCTAACCCTAACCCTAACCCTACACAGAGAATTCCAAGTATAAGTACAAGAAAATAAGAGAGACTTAGAAAACTCGTAAAACCTACGTTGTTGATAGAGTTGGGAATACTTAGCACTGTGAAAACAGCACTTTCGCAGAAAGAAATCAACTTCTCTAAGACCGGGAAACAGTGAGCAGAGAATGTATGAGTTTCTGAAGATTGGTAACAGAAACAAGAGAAAGTACACAGTGATTCATCTACCCAGAGAAGTTACAGAGGTTTACACAGAGAATTCCAAGTGTTACTCCAAGAAAATAAGAGAGACTTAGAAAACTGGTAAAATCTACATTGTTGATAGAGTTGGGAGTACTTAGCACTGTGAAAACACCACTTTCGCAGAAAGAAATCTACTTCTGTAAGACAGGGAAACAGTGAACAGAGAATGTAAGAGTTTCTCAAGGCTGGTAACAGATAGAAACAAGAGAAAGTACACAGTGATTCATCTAGCTAGAGAAGTTACAGCGGTTTACACAGAGAATTCCAAGTATAAGTACAAGAAAATAAGAGAGACTTAGAAAACTCGTAAAACCTACATTGTTGATAGAGTTGGGAATACTAAGCACTGTGAAAACAGCACTTTCGCAGAAAGAAATCTACTTCTCTAAGACCGCAAAACAGTGAACAGAGAATGTGCGAGTTTCTCAAGACGGTAACAGATAGAAACAAGAGAAAGTACACAGTGATTCATCTAACTAGAGAAGTTACAGAGGTTTACACAGAGAATTCCAAGTATAAGTACAAGAAATTAAGAGAGATTTAGAAAACTGGTAAAACCAACATTGTTGATAGAGTTGGGAGTACTTAGCACTGTGAAAACAGCACTTTCGCAGAATGAAATCTACTTCTCTAAGACAGCGAAACAGTGAACAGAGATTGTATGAGTTTGTCAAGATTGGTAACAGATAGAAACAAGACAAAGTACACAGTGATTCATCTGGCTAGGAAAGTTACAGAGGTTTACACAGAGAATTCCAAGTATAAGTACAAGAAAATAAGAGAGACTTCGAAATCTCGTAAAACCTACCTTGTTGATAGAGTTGGGAGTACTTAGCACTGTGAAAACAGCACTTTCGCACAAAGAAATCTACTTCTTTAAGATTGGGAAACAGTGAACAGAGAATGTATGAGTTTCTCAAGATTGGGAACAGACAGAAACAAGAGAAAGTACACAGTAATTCATCTACCTAGACAAGTTACAGAGGTTTACACAGAGAATTTCAAGTGTTACTCCAAGAAAATAAGAGAGACTTAGAAAACTGGTAAAAGCTATATTGTTGATAGAGTTGGGAGTACTTAGCACTGTGAAAACAGCACTTTCGCAGAAAGAAATCTACTTCTCTAAGACCGAGAAACAGTGAACAGAGAATGTATGGGTTTCTCAAGACTGGTAACAGATAGAAACAAGAGAAAGTACACAGTGATTAATCTACCTAGAGAAGTTACAGAGGTTTACACAGAGAATTCCAAGTATAAGTATAAGAAAATAAGAGAGACTTAGAAAACTGGTAAAACCTACATTGTTGATAGAGTTGGGAGTACTTAGCACTGTGAAAACAGCACTTTCGCAGAAAGAAATCTACTTCTCTAAGACCGGGAAACAGTGAACAGAGAATGTCTGAGTTTCTCAAGACTTGTAACAGATAGAAACAAGAGAAAGTCCACAGTGATTCATCTACCTAGAGAAGTTACAGAGGTTTACACAGAGAATTCCAAGTACAGTACAAGAAAATAAGAGAGACTTAGAAAACTGGTAAAACCTACATTGTTGATAGAGTTGGGAGTACTTAGCACTGTGAAAACAGCACTTTCGCACAAAGAAATCTACTTCTCTAAGCCCGGGAAACAGTGAACAGAGAATGTATTATTTTCTCAAGACTGGTAACAGATAGAAACAAGAGAAAGTACACAGTGATTCATCTACCTAGAGAAGTTACAGAGGTTTACACAGAGAATTACAAGAATAAGTACAAGAAAATAAGAAAGACTTAGAAAACTGGTAAAATCTACATTGTTGATAGAGTTGGGAGTATTTAGCACTGTGAAAACAGCACTTTCGCAGAAAGAAATCTACTTCTGTAAGACAGGGAAACAGTGAACAGAGAATGTAAGAGTTTCTCAAGATTGGTAACAGATAGAAACAAGAGAAATTACACAGTGATTCATCTATCTAGAGAAGTTACAGAGGTTTACACAGAGAATTCCAAGCATAAGTACAAGAAAATAAGAGAGACTTAGAAAACTCGTAAAATCTACATTGTTGATAGAGTTGGGAATACTTAGCACTGTGAAAACAGCACTTTCGCAGAAAGAAATCTTCTTCTCTAAGACCGCAAAACAGTGAACAGAGAATGTGTGAGTTTCTCAAGGCGGTAACAGATAGAAACAAGAGAAAGTACACAATGATTCATCTGACTAGAGAAGTTACAGAGGTTTACCCAGAGAATTCCAAGTATAAGTACAAGAAATTAAGAGAGATTTAGAAAACTGGTAAATGCAACATTGTTGATAGAGTTGGGAGTACTTGACACTGTGAAAACAGCACTTTCGCAGAAAGAAATCTACTTCTCTAAGATCAGGAAAAAGTGACCAGAGAATGTATGAGTTTCTCAAGTTAGGGAACAGACAGAAACAAGGGAAAGTACACAGTGATTCATCTACCTAGAGAAGTTACAGAGGTTTACACAGAGAATTTCAAGTGTTGCTCCAAGAAAATAAGAGAGACTTACAAAACTGGTAAAACCTACATTGTTGATAGAGTTGGGAGTACTTACCACTGTGAAAACAGCACTTTTGCCCAAAGAAATCTACTTCTCTTAGACAGGAAAACAGTGAACAGAGAATGTATGAGTTTCTCAAGATTGGTAACAGATAGAAACAAGAGAAAGTACACAGTGATTCATCTACCTAGAGAAGTTTCAGAGGTTTACACAGAGAATTCCAAGTATAAGTACAAGAAAATAAGAGAGACTTAGAAAACTGGTAAAACCTACATTGTTGATAGAGTTGGGAGTACTTAGCAATGTGAAAACAGCACCTTCGCTAGAAGAAATCTACTTCTCTAAGACCGTGAAACAGTGTACAGAGAATGTATCTGTTACTCAAGAGTGGTAACAGGTAGAAACAAGAGAAAGTACACAGTGATTCATCTACCTAGAGAAGTTACAGTGGTTTACACAGAAAATTCCAAGTATAAGTACAAGAAAATAAGAGAGACTTAGAAAACTGGTAAAACCTACATTGTTGATAGAGTTGGGAGTACTTAGCACTGTGAAAACAGCACTTTCGCAGAAAGAAATCTACTTCTATAAGACCGGGAAACAGTGAACAGAGAATGTATGAGTTTCTCAAGACTGGTAACAGATAGAAGCAAGAGAAAGTACACAGTGATTCATCTACCTAGAAAAGTTACAGAGGTTTACACAAAGAATTTCAAGTATAAGTACAAGAAAATCAGATAGACTTAGAAAACTGGTAAAACCTACATTGTTGATAGAGTTGGGAGTGCTTAGCACTGTGAAAACAGCACTTTCGCAGAAAGAAATCTACTTCTCTAAGACGGCAAAACAGTGAACAGAGAATGTGTGAGTTTCTCAAGACGGGAACAGATAGAAACAAGAGAAAGTACACAGTGATTCATCTAACTAGAGAAGTTACAGAGGTTTACACAGAGAATTCCACGTATAAGTACAAGAAAATAAGAGAGACTTAGAAAACTGGTAAAATCTACATTGTTGATAGAGTTGGGAGTACTTAGCACTGTGAAAACAGCACTTTCGCAGAAAGAAATCTAGTTCTCTAAGACCGGTAAACAGTGAACAGAGAATGTATGAGTTTCTCAAGATTGGTAACAGATAGAAACAAGAGAAAGTACACAGTGATTCATCTACCTAGAGAAGTTTCAGAGGTTTACACAGAGAATTCCAAGTATAAGTACAAGAAAATAAGAGAGACTTAGAAAACTGGTAAAACCTACATTGTTGATAGAGTTGGGAGTAGTTAGCACTGTGAAAACAGCACTTTAGCAAGAAGAAATCTACCTCTCTAAGACCGCGAAACAGTGAACAGAGAATGTATGTGTTACTCAAGACTGGTAACAGATAGAAACAAGAGAAAGTACACAATGATTCATCTACCTAGAGACGTTACAGAGGTTTACACAGAGAATTCCAAGTATAAGTACAAGAAAATAAGAGAGACTTAGAAAACTGGTAAAACCTACATTGTTGATAGAGTTGGGAATACTTAGCACTGTGAAAACAGCACCTTCGCTAGAAGAAATCTACTTCTCTAAGACCGTGAAACAGTGAACAGAGAATGTATGTGTTACTCAAGACTGGTAACAGGTAGAAACAAGAGAAAGTACACAGTGATTCATCTACCTAGAGAAGTTACAGTGGTTTACACAGAAAATTCCAAGTATAAGTACAAGAAAATAAGAGAGACTTAGAAAACTGGTAAAACCTACATTGTTGATAGAGTTGGGAGTACTTAGCACTGTGAAAACAGCACTTTCGCACAAAGAAATCTACTTCTGTAAGATCGGGAAACAGTGAACAGAGAATGTATGAGTTTCTCAAGATTGGGAACAGACAGAAACAAGAGAAAGTACACAGTGATTCATCTACCTAGAGAAGTTACAGAGGGTTATACAGAGAATTTCAAGTGTTACCCCAAGAAAATAAGAGAGACTTAGAAAACTGGTAAAACCTACATTGTTGATAGAGTTGGGAGTACTTAGCACTGTGAAAACAGCACTTTCACAGAATGAAATCTTCTTCTCTAAGGCCGGGAAACAGTGAATAGAAATTGTATGGTTTTCTCAAGACTGGTATCAGATAGAAACAAGAGAAAGTACACAGTGATTCATCTACCTAGAGAAGTTACAGAGGTTTACACAGAGAATTCCAAGTATAAGTACAAGAAAATAAGAGAGTCTTAGAAAACTGGTAAAACCTACATTGTTGATAGAGTTGGTAGTTCTTACCACTGTGAAAACAGCACTTTCGCAGAAAGAAACCAACTTTTCTAAGACCGGGAAACAGTGAACAGAGAATGTATGAGTTTCTCCAGACTGGTAACAGATAGAAACAAGAGAAAGTACACAGTGATTCATCTACCTAGAGAAGTTACAGAGGTTTACACAGAGAATTCCAAGAATAAGTATAAGAAAATAAGAGAGACTTAGAAAACTGGTAAAACCTACATTGTTGATAGAGTTGGGAGTACTTAGCACTGTGAAAACAGCACTTTCGCAGAGAGAAATCAACTTCTCTAAGACCGGGAAACAGTGAACAGAGAATGTATGAGTTTCTCAAGACTGGTAACAGATATAAACAAGTGAAAGTACACAGTGATTCATCTACCTAGAGAAGTTACAGAGGTTTACACAGAGAATTCCAAGAATAAGTACAAGAAAATAAGAGAGACTTAGACAACTGGTAAAAGCAACATTGTTGATAGGGTTGGGAGTACTTAGCACTGTGAAAACAGCACTTTCGCAGAAAGAAATCTAGTTCTCTAAGACCGCGAAACAGTGAACAGAGAATGTATGAGTTTCTCAAGACTGGTAACAGATAGAAACAAGAGAAAGTACACACTGATTCACCTAGCTAGAGAAGTTACCCTAACCCTAACCCTAACCCTAACCCTAACAATAACCCTAACCCTAACCCTAACCCTAACCCTAACCCTAACCCTAACCCTAACCCTAACCCTAACCCTAACCCTAAACCTAACCCTAACCCTAACCCTAACCCTAACCCTAACCCTAACCCTAACCCTAACCCTAACCCTAACCCTAACCCTAACCCTAACCCTAACCCTAACCCTAACCCTAACCCTAACCCTAAACCTAAACCTAACCCTAACCCTAACCCTAACCCTAACCCTAACCCTAACCCTAAACCTAACCCTAACACTAAACCTAACCCTAACCCTAACCCTAACCCTAATCCTAACCCTAACCCTAACCCTAACCCTACACAGAGAATTCCAAGTATAAGTACAAGAAAATAAGAGAGACTTAGAAAACTCGTAAAACCTACGTTGTTGATAGAGTTGGGAGTACTTAGCACTGTGAAAACAGAACTTTCGCAGAAAGAAATCTATTTCTCTAAGACCGGGAAACAGTGAACAGTGAATGTATGAGTTTCTCACTACTGGTAACAGATAGAAGCAAGAGAAAGTACACAGTGATTCACCTACCTAGAGAAGTTACAGAGGTTTACACAAAGAATTTCAAGTATAAGTACAAGAAAATCAGAGAGACTTAGAAAACTGGTAAAACCTACATTGTTGATAGAGTTGGGAGTGCTTAGCACTGTGAAAACAGCACTTTCGCAGAAAGAAATTTACTTCTCTAAGACCGCAAAACAGTGAACAGGGAATGTATGAGTTTCTCAAGATTGGTAACAGATAGAAACAAGAGAAGGTACACAGTGATTCATCTACCTAGAGAAGTTACAGAGGTTTACACAGAGAATTCCAAGTATAAGTACAAGAAAACAAGAGAGACTTAGAAAACTGGTAAAACCAACATTGTTGATAGAGTTGGGAGTACTTAGCACTGTGAAAACAGCACTTTCACAGAAAGAAATCTACTTCTCTAAGACCGGGAAACAGTGAAGAGAGATTGTATGAGTTTCTCAAGACTGGTAACAGATAGAAGCAAGAGAAAGTACACAGTGATTCATCTACCTAGAAAAGTTACAGAGGTTTACACAAAGAATTTCAAGTACAAGTACAAGAAAATCAGAGAGACTTAGAAATCTGGTAAAACTTACATTGTTGATAGAGTTGGGAGTGCTTAGCACTGTGAAAACAGCACTTTCGCAGAAAGAAATCTACTTCTCTAAGACCGGGAATCAGTGAACAGAGAATGTATGAGTTTCTCAAGACTGGTAAGAGATAGAAACAAGAGAAAATACACAATGATTCATCTACCTAGAGAAGTTACAGAGGTTTACACAGAGAAATCCAAGTGTAACTCCAAGAAAATAAGAGAGACTTAGAAAACTGGTAAAAGCAACATTATTGAAAGAGTGGGGTGTACTTAGCACTGTGAAAACAGCACTTTCGCAGAAAGAAATCTACTTCTCTAAGACCGGGAATCAGTGAACAGAGAATGTATGAGTTTCTCAAGACTGGTAAAAGATAGAAACAAGGAAAGTACACAGTGATTCATCTACCTAGTAAATTTACAGAGGTTTACACAGAGAATTCCAAGTATAAGTACAAGAAAATAAGAAAGACTTAGAAAACTCGTAAAACCTACATTGTTGATAGAGTTGGGAATACTTAGCACTGTGAAAACAGCACTTTCGCGGAAACCAATCTACTTCTCTAAGACCGCAAAACACTGAACAGAGAATGTATGAGTTTCTCAAGATTGGTAAGAGATAGAAAAAAAAAAAGTACACAGTGATTCCTCTACCTAGAGAAGTTACAGAGGTTTACACAGAGAATTCCAAGTATAAGTACAAGAAATTAAGCGAGATTTAGAACACTGGTAAAAGTAACATTGTTGATAGGGTTGGGACTACTTAGCACTGTGAAAACAGCACTTTCACAGAAAGAAATCTCCTTCTCTAAGACCGGGAAACATTAAGCAGAGAATGTATGAGTTTCTGAAGATTGGTTACAGATAGAAACAAGAGAAAGTACACAGTGATTCATCTAGGTAGAGAAGTTACAGAGGTTTTCACAGAGAATTCCAGGTATAAGGACAAGAAAATAAGAGAGACTTAGAAAACTGGTAAAATCTACATTGTTGATAGAGTTGGGAGTACTTAGCACTGTGAAAACAGCACTTTCGCAGAAAGAAATCTACTTCTGTAAGACAGGGAAACAGTGAACAGAGAATGTAAGAGATTCTCAAGATTGTTAACAGATAGAAACTAGAGAAAGTACACAGTGATTCATCTAGCTAGAGAAGTTACAGAGGTTTACACAGAGAATTCCAAGTATAAGTACAAGAAAATAAGAGAGACTTAGAAAACTCGTAAAATCTACATTGTTGATAGAGTTGAGAATACGTAGCACTGTGAAAACAGCACTTTCGCAGAAAGAAATCTACTTCTCTAAGACCGCAAAACAGTGAACAGAGAATGTGTGAGTTTCTCAAGACGGTAACAGATAGAAACAAGAGAAAGTACACAATGATTCATCTGACTAGAGAAGTTACAGAGGTTTACCCAGAGAATTCCAAGTATAAGTACAAGAAATTAAGAGAGATTTAGAAAACTGGTAAAAGCAACATTGTTGATAGAGTTGGGAGTACTTAGCACTGTGAAAACAGCACTTTCGCAGAAGGAAATCTACTTCTCTAAGATCAGGAAAAAGTTACCAGAGAATGTATGAGTTTCTCAAGTTTGGGAACGGACAGAAACAAGAGAAAGTACACAGTGATTCATCTACCTAGAGAAGTTACAGAGGTTTACACAGAGAATTTCAAGTGTTGCTCCGAGAAAATAAGAGAGACTTAGAAAACTCGTAAAACCTACATTGTTGATAGAGTTGGGAATACTTAGCACTGTCAAAACAGCACTTTCGCAGAAAGAAATCTACTTCTCTAAGACCGGGAATCAGTGAACAGAGAATGTATGAGTTTCTCAAGATTGGTAACAGATAGAAACAAGAGAAAGTACACAGTGATTCATCTACCTAGAGAAGTTACAGAGGTTCACACAGAGAAATCGAAGTGTAACTCCAAGAAAATAAGAGAGACTTAGAAAACTGGTAAAACGTACGTTGTTGATAGAGTTGGGAGTACTTAGCACTGTGAAAACAGCACTTTCGCAGTAAGAAATCTACTTCTCTAAGACCGCGAATCAGTGAACAGAGAATGTATGAGTTTCTCAAGACTGGTAAGAGACAGAAACAAGAGAAAGTACACAGTGATTCATCTACCTAGAGAAGTTACAGAGGTTTACACAGAGAATTCCAAGTATAAGTACAAGAAAATAAGAGAGACTTACAAAACTCGTAAAACCTACATTGTTGATAGAGTTGGGAATACTTAGCACTGTCAAAACTGCACTTTCGCAGAGAGAAATCTACTTCTCTAAGACCGCAAAACAGTGAACAGGGAATGTGTGAGTTTCTCAAGACGGTAACAGGTAGAAACAAGAGAAAGTACACAGTGATTCATCTACCTAGAGAAGTTACAGCGGTTTACACAGAGAATTCCAAGTATAAGTACAGAAAATAAGAGAGACTTAAACCTACATTGTTGATAGAGTTGGGAGTACTTAGCACTGTGAAAACAGAACTTTCGCAGAAAGAAATCTACTTCTCTAAGACCGGGAAACAGTGAACAGTGAATGTATGAGTTTCTCAAGACTGGTAACAGATAGAAGCAAGAGAAAGTACACAGTGATTCACCTACCTAGAGAAGTTACAGAGGTTTACACAAAGAATTTCAAGTATAAGTACAAGAAAATCAGAGAGACTTAGAAAACTGGTAAAACCTACATTGTTGATAGAGTTGGGAGTGCTTAGCACTGTGAAAACAGCACTTTCGCAGAAAGAAATTTACTTCTCTAAGACCGCAAAACAGTGAACAGGGAATGTGTGAGTTTCTCAAGACGGTAACAGATAGAAACAAGAGAAAGTACACAGTGATTCATCTAACTAGAGAAGTTACAGAGGTTTACACAGAGAATTCCAAGTATAAGTACAAGAAAATAAGAGAGACTTAGAAAACTGGTAAAATCTATATTGTTGATAGAGTTGGGAGTACTTAGCACTGTGAAAACAGCACTTTCGCAGAAAGAAATCTAGTTCTCTAAGACCGGGAAACAGTGAACAGAGAATGTATGAGTTTCTCAAGTTTGGTAACAGATAGAAACAAGAGAAAGTACACAGTGATTCATCTACCTAGAGAAGTTACAGAGGTTTACACAGAGAATTCCAAGTATAAGTACAAGAAAACAAGAGAGACTTAGAAAACTGGTAAAACCAACATTGTTGATAGAGTTGGGAGTACTTAGCACTGTGAAAACAGCACTTTCGCAGAAAGAAATCTACTTCTCTAAGACCGGGAAACAGTGAACAGAAAATGTATGAGTTTCTCAAGACTGGTAACAGATAGAAGCAAGAGAAAGTACACAGTGATTCATCTACCTAGAATAGTTACAGAGGTTTACACAAAGAATTTCAAGTATAAGTACAAGAAAATCAGAGAGACTTAGAAATCTGGTAAAACTTACATTGTTGATAGATTTGGGAGTGCTTAGCACTGTGAAAACAGCACTTTCGCAGAAAGAAATCTACTTCTCTAAGACCGCAAAACAGTGAACAGAGAATGTGTGAGTTTTTCAAGACGGGAACAGATAGAAACAAGAGAAAGTACACAGTGATTCATCTACCTAGAGAAGTTACAGAGGTTTACACAGAGAATTCCAAGTATAAGTACAAGAAAATAAGAGAGACTTAGAAAACTGGTAAAACCTACATTGTTGATAGAGTTGGTAATACTTAGCACTGTGAAAACAGCACTTTCGCAGAAAGAAATCTAGTTCTCTAAGACCGGGAAACAGTGAAGAGAGATTGTATGAGTTTCTCAAGACTGGTAACAGATATAAACAAGTGAAAGTACACAGTGATTCATCTACCTAGAGAAGTTACAGAGGTTTACACAGAGAATTCCAAGTATAAGTACAAGAAAATAAGAGAGACTTAGACAACTGGTAAAACCTACATTGTTGATAGAGTTGGGAGTACTTAGCGCTGTGAAAACAGCACTTTCACAGAAAGAAATCTACTTCTCTAAGACCGCGAAACACTGAACAGAGAATGTATGAGTTTCTCAAGACTGGTAAGAGATAGAAACAAGAGAAAATACACAATGATTCATCTACCTAGAGAAGTTACAGAGGTTTACACAGAGAAATCCAAGTGTAACTCCAAGAAAATAAGAGAGACTTAGAAAACTGGTAAAAGCAACATTATTGAAAGAGTGGGGTGTACTTAGCACTGTGAAAACAGCACTTTCGCAGAAAGAAATCTACTTCTGTAAGACCGGGAATCAGTGAACAGAGAATGTATGAGTTTCTCAAGACTGGTAAAAGATAGAAACAAGGAAAGTACACAGTGATTCATCTACCTAGTAAATTTACAGAGGTTTACACAGAGAATTCCAAGTATAAGTACAAGAAAATAAGAAAGACTTAGAAAACTCGTAAAACCTACATTGTTGATAGAGTTGGGAATACTTAGCACTGTGAAAACAGCACCTTCGCTAGAAGAAATCTACTTCTCTAAGACCGTGAAACAGTGAACAGAGAATGTATGTGTTACTCAAGACTGGTAACAGGTAGAAACAAGAGAAAGTACACAGTGATTCATCTACCTAGAGAAGTTACAGTGGTTTACACAGAAAATTCCAAGTATAAGTACAAGAAAATAAGAGAGACTTAGAAAACTGGTAAAACCTACATTGTTGATAGAGTTGGGAGTACTTAGCACTGTGAAAACAGCACTTTCGCACAAAGAAATCTACTTCTGTAAGATCGGGAAACAGTGAACAGAGAATGTATGAGTTTCTCAAGATTGGGAACAGACAGAAACAAGAGAAAGTACACAGTGATTCATCTACCTAGAGAAGTTACAGAGGGTTATACAGAGAATTTCAAGTGTTACCCCAAGAAAATAAGAGAGACTTAGAAAACTGGTAAAACCTACATTGTTGATAGAGTTGGGAGTACTTAGCACTGTGAAAACAGCACTTTCACAGAATGAAATCTTCTTCTCTAAGGCCGGGAAACAGTGAATAGAAATTGTATGGTTTTCTCAAGACTGGTATCAGATAGAAACAAGAGAAAGTACACAGTGATTCATCTACCTAGAGAAGTTACAGAGGTTTACACAGAGAATTCCAAGTATAAGTACAAGAAAATAAGAGAGTCTTAGAAAACTGGTAAAACCTACATTGTTGATAGAGTTGGTAGTTCTTACCACTGTGAAAACAGCACTTTCGCAGAAAGAAACCAACTTTTCTAAGACCGGGAAACAGTGAACAGAGAATGTATGAGTTTCTCCAGACTGGTAACAGATAGAAACAAGAGAAAGTACACAGTGATTCATCTACCTAGAGAAGTTACAGAGGTTTACACAGAGAATTCCAAGAATAAGTATAAGAAAATAAGAGAGACTTAGAAAACTGGTAAAACCTACATTGTTGATAGAGTTGGGAGTACTTAGCACTGTGAAAACAGCACTTTCGCAGAGAGAAATCAACTTCTCTAAGACCGGGAAACAGTGAACAGAGAATGTATGAGTTTCTCAAGACTGGTAACAGATATAAACAAGTGAAAGTACACAGTGATTCATCTACCTAGAGAAGTTACAGAGGTTTACACAGAGAATTCCAAGAATAAGTACAAGAAAATAAGAGAGACTTAGACAACTGGTAAAAGCAACATTGTTGATAGGGTTGGGAGTACTTAGCACTGTGAAAACAGCACTTTCGCAGAAAGAAATCTAGTTCTCTAAGACCGCGAAACAGTGAACAGAGAATGTATGAGTTTCTCAGGACTGGTAACAGATAGAAACAAGAGAAAGTACACACTGATTCACCTAGCTAGAGAAGTTACCCTAACCCTAACCCTAACCCTAACCCTAACAATAACCCTAACCCTAACCCTAACCCTAACCCTAACCCTAACCCTAACCCTAACCCTAACCCTAACCCTAACCCTAAACCTAACCCTAACCCTAACCCTAACCCTAACCCTAACCCTAACCCTAACCCTAACCCTAACCCTAACCCTAACCCTAACCCTAACCCTAACCCTAACCCTAACCCTAACCCTAAACCTAAACCTAACCCTAACCCTAACCCTAACCCTAACCCTAACCCTAACCCTAAACCTAACCCTAACACTAAACCTAACCCTAACCCTAACCCTAACCCTAATCCTAACCCTAACCCTAACCCTAACCCTACACAGAGAATTCCAAGTATAAGTACAAGAAAATAAGAGAGACTTAGAAAACTCGTAAAACCTACGTTGTTGATAGAGTTGGGAGTACTTAGCACTGTGAAAACAGAACTTTCGCAGAAAGAAATCTATTTCTCTAAGACCGGGAAACAGTGAACAGTGAATGTATGAGTTTCTCACTACTGGTAACAGATAGAAGCAAGAGAAAGTACACAGTGATTCACCTACCTAGAGAAGTTACAGAGGTTTACACAAAGAATTTCAAGTATAAGTACAAGAAAATCAGAGAGACTTAGAAAACTGGTAAAACCTACATTGTTGATAGAGTTGGGAGTGCTTAGCACTGTGAAAACAGCACTTTCGCAGAAAGAAATTTACTTCTCTAAGACCGCAAAACAGTGAACAGGGAATGTATGAGTTTCTCAAGATTGGTAACAGATAGAAACAAGAGAAGGTACACAGTGATTCATCTACCTAGAGAAGTTACAGAGGTTTACACAGAGAATTCCAAGTATAAGTACAAGAAAACAAGAGAGACTTAGAAAACTGGTAAAACCAACATTGTTGATAGAGTTGGGAGTACTTAGCACTGTGAAAACAGCACTTTCACAGAAAGAAATCTACTTCTCTAAGACCGGGAAACAGTGAAGAGAGATTGTATGAGTTTCTCAAGACTGGTAACAGATAGAAGCAAGAGAAAGTACACAGTGATTCATCTACCTAGAAAAGTTACAGAGGTTTACACAAAGAATTTCAAGTACAAGTACAAGAAAATCAGAGAGACTTAGAAATCTGGTAAAACTTACATTGTTGATAGAGTTGGGAGTGCTTAGCACTGTGAAAACAGCACTTTCGCAGAAAGAAATCTACTTCTCTAAGACCGGGAATCAGTGAACAGAGAATGTATGAGTTTCTCAAGACTGGTAAGAGATAGAAACAAGAGAAAATACACAATGATTCATCTACCTAGAGAAGTTACAGAGGTTTACACAGAGAAATCCAAGTGTAACTCCAAGAAAATAAGAGAGACTTAGAAAACTGGTAAAAGCAACATTATTGAAAGAGTGGGGTGTACTTAGCACTGTGAAAACAGCACTTTCGCAGAAAGAAATCTACTTCTCTAAGACCGGGAATCAGTGAACAGAGAATGTATGAGTTTCTCAAGACTGGTAAAAGATAGAAACAAGGAAAGTACACAGTGATTCATCTACCTAGTAAATTTACAGAGGTTTACACAGAGAATTCCAAGTATAAGTACAAGAAAATAAGAAAGACTTAGAAAACTCGTAAAACCTACATTGTTGATAGAGTTGGGAATACTTAGCACTGTGAAAACAGCACTTTCGCGGAAACCAATCTACTTCTCTAAGACCGCAAAACACTGAACAGAGAATGTATGAGTTTCTCAAGATTGGTAAGAGATAGAAAAAAAAAAAGTACACAGTGATTCCTCTACCTAGAGAAGTTACAGAGGTTTACACAGAGAATTCCAAGTATAAGTACAAGAAATTAAGCGAGATTTAGAACACTGGTAAAAGTAACATTGTTGATAGGGTTGGGACTACTTAGCACTGTGAAAACAGCACTTTCACAGAAAGAAATCTCCTTCTCTAAGACCGGGAAACATTAAGCAGAGAATGTATGAGTTTCTGAAGATTGGTTACAGATAGAAACAAGAGAAAGTACACAGTGATTCATCTAGGTAGAGAAGTTACAGAGGTTTTCACAGAGAATTCCAGGTATAAGGACAAGAAAATAAGAGAGACTTAGAAAACTGGTAAAATCTACATTGTTGATAGAGTTGGGAGTACTTAGCACTGTGAAAACAGCACTTTCGCAGAAAGAAATCTACTTCTGTAAGACAGGGAAACAGTGAACAGAGAATGTAAGAGATTCTCAAGATTGTTAACAGATAGAAACTAGAGAAAGTACACAGTGATTCATCTAGCTAGAGAAGTTACAGAGGTTTACACAGAGAATTCCAAGTATAAGTACAAGAAAATAAGAGAGACTTAGAAAACTCGTAAAATCTACATTGTTGATAGAGTTGAGAATACGTAGCACTGTGAAAACAGCACTTTCGCAGAAAGAAATCTACTTCTCTAAGACCGCAAAACAGTGAACAGAGAATGTGTGAGTTTCTCAAGACGGTAACAGATAGAAACAAGAGAAAGTACACAATGATTCATCTGACTAGAGAAGTTACAGAGGTTTACCCAGAGAATTCCAAGTATAAGTACAAGAAATTAAGAGAGATTTAGAAAACTGGTAAAAGCAACATTGTTGATAGAGTTGGGAGTACTTAGCACTGTGAAAACAGCACTTTCGCAGAAGGAAATCTACTTCTCTAAGATCAGGAAAAAGTTACCAGAGAATGTATGAGTTTCTCAAGTTTGGGAACGGACAGAAACAAGAGAAAGTACACAGTGATTCATCTACCTAGAGAAGTTACAGAGGTTTACACAGAGAATTTCAAGTGTTGCTCCGAGAAAATAAGAGAGACTTAGAAAACTCGTAAAACCTACATTGTTGATAGAGTTGGGAATACTTAGCACTGTCAAAACAGCACTTTCGCAGAAAGAAATCTACTTCTCTAAGACCGGGAATCAGTGAACAGAGAATGTATGAGTTTCTCAAGATTGGTAACAGATAGAAACAAGAGAAAGTACACAGTGATTCATCTACCTAGAGAAGTTACAGAGGTTCACACAGAGAAATCGAAGTGTAACTCCAAGAAAATAAGAGAGACTTAGAAAACTGGTAAAACGTACGTTGTTGATAGAGTTGGGAGTACTTAGCACTGTGAAAACAGCACTTTCGCAGTAAGAAATCTACTTCTCTAAGACCGCGAATCAGTGAACAGAGAATGTATGAGTTTCTCAAGACTGGTAAGAGACAGAAACAAGAGAAAGTACACAGTGATTCATCTACCTAGAGAAGTTACAGAGGTTTACACAGAGAATTCCAAGTATAAGTACAAGAAAATAAGAGAGACTTACAAAACTCGTAAAACCTACATTGTTGATAGAGTTGGGAATACTTAGCACTGTCAAAACTGCACTTTCGCAGAGAGAAATCTACTTCTCTAAGACCGCAAAACAGTGAACAGGGAATGTGTGAGTTTCTCAAGACGGTAACAGGTAGAAACAAGAGAAAGTACACAGTGATTCATCTACCTAGAGAAGTTACAGCGGTTTACACAGAGAATTCCAAGTATAAGTACAGAAAATAAGAGAGACTTAAACCTACATTGTTGATAGAGTTGGGAGTACTTAGCACTGTGAAAACAGAACTTTCGCAGAAAGAAATCTACTTCTCTAAGACCGGGAAACAGTGAACAGTGAATGTATGAGTTTCTCAAGACTGGTAACAGATAGAAGCAAGAGAAAGTACACAGTGATTCACCTACCTAGAGAAGTTACAGAGGTTTACACAAAGAATTTCAAGTATAAGTACAAGAAAATCAGAGAGACTTAGAAAACTGGTAAAACCTACATTGTTGATAGAGTTGGGAGTGCTTAGCACTGTGAAAACAGCACTTTCGCAGAAAGAAATTTACTTCTCTAAGACCGCAAAACAGTGAACAGGGAATGTGTGAGTTTCTCAAGACGGTAACAGATAGAAACAAGAGAAAGTACACAGTGATTCATCTAACTAGAGAAGTTACAGAGGTTTACACAGAGAATTCCAAGTATAAGTACAAGAAAATAAGAGAGACTTAGAAAACTGGTAAAATCTATATTGTTGATAGAGTTGGGAGTACTTAGCACTGTGAAAACAGCACTTTCGCAGAAAGAAATCTAGTTCTCTAAGACCGGGAAACAGTGAACAGAGAATGTATGAGTTTCTCAAGTTTGGTAACAGATAGAAACAAGAGAAAGTACACAGTGATTCATCTACCTAGAGAAGTTACAGAGGTTTACACAGAGAATTCCAAGTATAAGTACAAGAAAACAAGAGAGACTTAGAAAACTGGTAAAACCAACATTGTTGATAGAGTTGGGAGTACTTAGCACTGTGAAAACAGCACTTTCGCAGAAAGAAATCTACTTCTCTAAGACCGGGAAACAGTGAACAGAAAATGTATGAGTTTCTCAAGACTGGTAACAGATAGAAGCAAGAGAAAGTACACAGTGATTCATCTACCTAGAATAGTTACAGAGGTTTACACAAAGAATTTCAAGTATAAGTACAAGAAAATCAGAGAGACTTAGAAATCTGGTAAAACTTACATTGTTGATAGATTTGGGAGTGCTTAGCACTGTGAAAACAGCACTTTCGCAGAAAGAAATCTACTTCTCTAAGACCGCAAAACAGTGAACAGAGAATGTGTGAGTTTTTCAAGACGGGAACAGATAGAAACAAGAGAAAGTACACAGTGATTCATCTACCTAGAGAAGTTACAGAGGTTTACACAGAGAATTCCAAGTATAAGTACAAGAAAATAAGAGAGACTTAGAAAACTGGTAAAACCTACATTGTTGATAGAGTTGGTAATACTTAGCACTGTGAAAACAGCACTTTCGCAGAAAGAAATCTAGTTCTCTAAGACCGGGAAACAGTGAAGAGAGATTGTATGAGTTTCTCAAGACTGGTAACAGATATAAACAAGTGAAAGTACACAGTGATTCATCTACCTAGAGAAGTTACAGAGGTTTACACAGAGAATTCCAAGTATAAGTACAAGAAAATAAGAGAGACTTAGACAACTGGTAAAACCTACATTGTTGATAGAGTTGGGAGTACTTAGCGCTGTGAAAACAGCACTTTCACAGAAAGAAATCTACTTCTCTAAGACCGCGAAACACTGAACAGAGAATGTATGAGTTTCTCAAGACTGGTAAGAGATAGAAACAAGAGAAAATACACAATGATTCATCTACCTAGAGAAGTTACAGAGGTTTACACAGAGAAATCCAAGTGTAACTCCAAGAAAATAAGAGAGACTTAGAAAACTGGTAAAAGCAACATTATTGAAAGAGTGGGGTGTACTTAGCACTGTGAAAACAGCACTTTCGCAGAAAGAAATCTACTTCTGTAAGACCGGGAATCAGTGAACAGAGAATGTATGAGTTTCTCAAGACTGGTAAAAGATAGAAACAAGGAAAGTACACAGTGATTCATCTACCTAGTAAATTTACAGAGGTTTACACAGAGAATTCCAAGTATAAGTACAAGAAAATAAGAAAGACTTAGAAAACTCGTAAAACCTACATTGTTGATAGAGTTGGGAATACTTAGCACTGTGAAAACAGCACTTTCGCGGAAACCAATCTACTTCTCTAAGACCGAAAACACTGAACAGAGAATGTATGAGTTTCTCAAGATTGGTAACAGATAGAAACAAGAAAAAGTACACAGTGATTCATCTACCTAGAGAAGTTACAGAGGTTTACACAGAGAATTCCAAGTATAAGTACAAGAAATTAAGCGAGATTTAGAAAACTGGTAAAAGTAACATTCTTGATAGGGTTGGGAGTACTTAGCACTGTGAAAACAGCACTTTCACAGAAAGAAATCTCCTTCTCTAAGACCGGGAAACATTAAGCAGAGAATGTATGAGTTTCTGAAGATTGGTTACAGATAGAAACAAGAGAAAGTACACAGTGATTCATCTAGCTAGAGAAGTTACAGAGGTTTTCACAGAGAATTCCAGGTATAAGGACAAGAAAATAAGAGAGACTTAGAAAACTGGTAAAATCTACATTGTTGATAGAGTTGGGAGTACTTAGCACTGTGAAAACAGCACTTTCGCAGAAAGAAATCTACTTCTGTAAGACAGGGAAACAGTGAACAGAGAATGTAAGAGTTTCTCAAGATTGGTAACAGATAGAAACAAGAGAAAGTACACAATGATTCATCTGACTAGAGAAGTTACAGAGGTTTACCCAGAGAATTCCAAGTATAAGTACAAGAAATTAAGAGAGATTTAGAAAACTGGTAAAAGCAACATTGTTGATAGAGTTGGGAGTACTTAGCACTGTGAAAACAGCACTTTCGCAGAAGGAAATCTACTTCTCTAAGATCAGGAAAACGTTACCAGAGAATGTATGAGTTTCTCAAGTTTGGGAACAGACAGAAACAAGAGAAAGTACACAGTGATTCATCTACCTAGAGAAGTTACAGAGGTTTACACAGAGAATTTCAAGTGTTGCTCCGAGAAAATAAGAGAGACTTAGAAAACTCGTAAAACCTACATTGTTGATAGAGTTGGGAATACTTAGCACTGTCAAAACAGCACTTTCGCAGAAAGAAATCTACTTCTCTAAGACCGGGAATCAGTGAACAGAGAATGTATGAGTTTCTCAAGATTGGTAACAGATAGAAACAAGAGAAAGTACACAGTGATTCATCTACCTAGAGAAGTTACAGAGGTTCACACAGAGAAATCGAAGTGTAACTCCAAGAAAATAAGAGAGACTTAGAAAACTGGTAAAACGTACGTTGTTGATAGAGTTGGGAGTACTTAGCACTGTGAAAACAGCACTTTCGCAGTAAGAAATCTACTTCTCTAAGACCGTGAATCAGTGAACAGAGAATGTATGAGTTTCTCAAGACTGGTAAGAGACAGAAACAAGAGAAAGTACACAGTGATTCATCTACCTAGAGAAGTTACAGAGGTTTACACAGAGAATTCCAAGTATAAGTACAAGAAAATAAGAGAGACTTACAAAACTCGTAAAACCTACATTGTTGATAGAGTTGGGAATACTTAGCACTGTCAAAACTGCACTTTCGCAGAGAGAAATCTACTTCTCTAAGACCGCAAAACAGTGAACAGAGAATGTATGAGTTTCTCAAGATTGGTAACAGGTAGAAACAAGAGAAAGTACACAGTGATTCATCTACCTAGAGAAGTTACAGCGGTTTACACAGAGAATTCCAAGTATAAGTACAGAAAATAAGAGAGACTTAAACCTACATTGTTGATAGAGTTGGGAGTACTTAGCACTGTGAAAACAGAACTTTCGCAGAAAGATATCTACTTCTCTAAGACCGGGAAACAGTGAACAGTGAATGTATGAGTTTCTCAAGACTGGTAACAGATAGAAGCAAGAGAAAGTACACAGTGATTCACCTACCTAGAGAAGTTACAGAGGTTTACACAAAGAATTTCAAGTATAAGTACAAGAAAATCAGAGAGACTTAGAAAACTGGTAAAACCTATATTGTTGATAGAGTTGGGAGTGCTTAGCACTGTGAAAACAGCACTTTCGCACAAAGAAATCTACTTCTCTGAGACCGCCAAACAGTGAACAGGGAATGTGTGAGTTTCTCAAGACGGTAACAGATAGAAACAAGAGAAAGTACACAGTGATTCATCTAACTAGAGAAGTTACAGAGGTTTACATAGAGAATTCCAAGTATAAGTACAAGAAAATAAGAGAGACTTAGAAAACTGGTAAAACCTATATTGTTGATAGAGTTGGGAGTACTTAGCACTGTGAAAACAGCACTTTCGCAGAAAGAAATCTAGTTCTCTAAGACTGGGAAACAGTGAACAGAGAATGTATGAGTTTCTCAAGTTTGGTAACAGATAGAAACAAGAGAAAGTACACAGTGATTCATCTACCTAGAGAAGTTACAGAGGTTTACACAGAGAATTCCAAGTATAAGTACAAGAAAACAAGAGAGACTTAGAAAACTGGTAAAACCAACATTGTTGATTGAGTTGGGAGTACTTAGCACTGTGAAAACAGCACTTTCGCAGAAAGAAATCTACTTCTCTAAGACCGCAAAACAGTGAAGAAAGAATGTGTGAGTTTCTCAAGACTGGTAACAGATAGAAGCAAGAGAAAGTACACAGTGATTCATCTACCTAGAAAAGTTACAGAGGTTTACACAAAGAATTTCAAGTATAAGTACAAGAAAATCAGAGAGACTTAGAAATCTGGTAAAACTTACATTGTTGATAGATTTGGGAGTGCTTAGCACTGTGAAAACAGCACTTTCGCAGAAAGAAATCTACTTCTCTAAGACCGCAAAACAGTGAACAGAGAATGTGTGAGTTTTTCAAGACGGGAACAGATAGAAACAAGAGAAAGTACACAGTGATTCATCTACCTAGAGAAGTTACAGAGGCTTACACAAAGAATTTCAAGTATAAGTACAAGAAAATCAGAGAGACTTAGAAAACTGGTAAAACCTACATTGTTGATAGAGTTGGGAGTGCTTAGCACTGTGAAAACAGCACTTTCGCAGAAAGAAATCTACTTCTCTAAGACCGCAAAACAGTGAACAGAGAATGTGTGAGTTTCTCAAGACGGTAACAGATAGAAACAAGAGAAAGTACACAGTGATTCATCTAACTAGAAAACTTACAGAGGATTACACAGAGAATTCCAAGTATAAGTACAAGAAAATAAGAGAGACTTAGAAAACTGGTAAAACCTACATTGTTGATAGAGTTGGGAGTACTTAGCACTGTGAAAACAGCACTTTCGCATAAAGAAATCTAGTTCTCTAAGACCGGGAAACAGTGAACAGAGAATGTATGAGTTTCTCAAGATTGGTAACAGATAGAAACAAGAGAAAGTACACAGTGATTCATCTACCTAGAGAAGTTTCAGAGGTTTACACAGAGAATTCCAAGTATAAGTACAAGAAAATAAGAGAGACTTAGAAAACTGGTAAAACCTGCATTGTTGATAGACTTGGGAGTACTTAGCACTGTGAAAACAGCACCTTCGCTAGAAGAAATCTACTTCTCTAAGACCGTGAAACAGTGAACAGAGAATGTATGTGTTACTCAAGACTGGTAACAGGTAGAAACCAGAGAAAGTACACAGTGATTCATCTACCTAGAAAAGTTACAGAGGTTTACACAGAAAATTCCAAGTATAAGTACAAGAAAATAAGAGAGGCTTAGAAAACTGGTAAAACCTACATTGTTGATAGAGTTGGGAGTACTTAGCACTGTGAAAACAGCACTTTCGCAGAAAGAAATCTACTTCTCTAAGACCGGAAAACAGTGAACAGAGAATGTATGAGTTTCTCAATACTGGTAACAGATAGAAACAAGAGAAAATACACAGTGATTCATCTACCTAGAGAAGTTACAGAGGTTCACACAGAGAAATCGAAGTGTAACTCCAAGAAAATAAGAGAGACTTAGAAAACTGGTAAAACGTACGTTGTTGATAGAGTTGGGACTACTTAGCACTGTGAAAACAGCACTTTCGCAGAAAGAAATCTACTTCTGTAAGACAGGGAAACAGTGAACAGAGAATGTAAGAGTTTCTCAAGATTGGTAACAGATAGAAACTAGAGAAAGTACACAGTGATTCATCTAGCTAGAGAAGTTACAGAGGTTTATACAGAGAATTCCAAGTATAAGTAGAAGAAAATAAGAGAGACTTAGAAAACTCGTAAAATCTACATTGTTGATAGAGTTGGGAATACTTAGCACTGTGAAAACAGCACTTTCGCAGAAAGAAATCTACTTCTCTAAGACCGCAAAACAGTGAACAGAGAATGTGTGAGTTTCTCAGACGGTAACAGATAGAAACAAGAGAAAGTACACAATGATTCATCTGACTAGAGAAGTTACAGAGGTTTACCCAGAGAATTCCAAGTATAAGTACAAGAAATTAAGAGAGATTTAGAAAACTGGTAAAAGCAACATTGTTGATAGAGTTGGGAGTACTTAGCACTGTGAAAACAGCACTTTCGCAGAAGGAAATCTACTTCTCTAAGATCAGCAAAAAGTTACCAGAGAATGTATGAGTTTCTCAAGTGTGGGAACAGACAGAAACAAGAGAAAGTACACAGTGATTCATCTACCTAGAGAAGTTACAGAGGTTTACACAGAGAATTTCAAGTGTTGCTCCGAGAAAATAAGAGAGATTTAGAAAACTGGTAAAACCTACATTGTTGATAGAGTTGGGAGTACTTAGCACTGTGAAAACAGCACTTTCGCCCAAAGAAATCTACTTCTCTTAGACAGGAAAACAGTGAACAGAGAATGTATTAGTTTCTCAAGATTGGTAACAGAGAGAAACAAGAGAAAGTACACAGTGATTCATCTACCTCGAGAAGTTTCAGAGGTTTACACAGAGAATTCCAAGTATAAGTACAAGAAAATAAGAGAGACTTAGAAAACTGGTAAAACCTACATTGTTGATAGAGTTGGTAGTACTTAGCACTGTGAAAACAGCACTTTCGCAGAAAGAAATCTAGTTCTCTAAGACCGGGAAACAGTGAACAGAGAATGTTTGAGTTTCTCAAGATTGGTAACAGATAGAAACAAGAGAAAGTACACAGTGATTCATCTACCTAGAGAAGTTTCAGAGGTTTACACAGAGAATTCCAAGTATAAGTACAAGAAAATAAGACAGACTTAGAAAACTGGTAAAACCTACATAGTTGATAGAGTTGGGAGTGCTTAGCACTTTCGCAGAAAGAAATCTACTTGTCTAAGACCGCAAAACAGTGAACAGAGAATGTGTGAGTTTCTCAAGACGGGAACAGATAGAAACAAGAGAAAGTACACAGTGATTCATCTAACTAGAGAAGTTACAGAGGTTTACACAGAGAATTCCAAGTATAAGTACAAGAAAATAAGAGAGACTTAGAAAACTGGTAAAACCTACATTGTTGATAGAGTTGGGAGTACTTAGCACTGTGAAAACAGCACTTTCGCAGAGAGTAATCAACTTCTCTAAGACCGGGAAACAGTGAACAGAGAATGTATGAGTTTCTCAAGACTGGTAACAGATATAAACAAGAGAAAGTACACAGTGATTCATCTACCTAGAAAAGTTACAGAGGTTTCCACAGAGAATTCCATGTATAAGTACAAGAAAATAAGAGAGACTTAGAAAACTGGTAAAACCTACATTGTTGATAGAGTTGGGAGTACTTAGCACTGTGAAAACAGCACTTTCGCAGAAAGAAATCTACTTCTATAAGACCGCAAAACAGTGAAGAGAGAATGTATGAGTTTCTCAAGACTGGTAACAGATAGAAACAAGAGAAAGTACACAGTGATTCACCTACCTAGAGAAGTTACAGAGGTTTACACAGAGAATTCCAAGTGTAACTCCCAGCAAATAAGAGAGACTTAGAAAACTGGTAAAACCTACATTGTTGACTGAATTGGGAGTACTTAGCACTGTGAAAACAGCACTTTAGCAGAAAGAAATCTACTTCTCTAAGACCGGGAATCAGTGAACAGAGAATGTATGAGTTTCTCAAGACTGGTAAGAGACAGAAACAAGAGAAAGTACACAGTGATTCATCTACCTAGAGAAGTTACAGAGGTTTACACAGAGAATTCCAAGTATAAGTACAAGAAAATAAGAGAGACTTAGAAAACTCGTAAAACCTACATTGTTGATAGAGTTGGGAATACTTAGCACTGTCAAAACAGCACTTTCGCAGAAAGAAATCTACTTCTCTAAGACCGCAAAACAGTGAACAGAGAATGTATGAGTTTCTCAAGATTGTTAACAGATAGAAACAAGAGAAAGTACATAGTGATTCATCTACCTAGAAAAGTTACAGCGGTT
>CM053147.1:130411161-130416161 GCA_028571685.1 Heterohyrax brucei | reverse complement strand
CCCTAACCCTAACCCTAACCCTAACCCTAACCCTAACCCTAACCCTAACCCTAACCCTAACCCTAACCCTAACCCTAACCCTAACCCTAACCCTAACCCTAACCCTAACCCTAACCCTAACCCTAACCCTAACCCTAACCCTAACCCTAACCCTAACCCTAACCCTAACCCTAACCCTAACCCTAACCCTAACCCTAACCCTAACCCTAACCCTAACCCTAACCCTAACCCTAACCCTAACCCTAACCCTAACCCTAACCCTAACCCTAACCCTAACCCTAACCCTAACCCTAACCCTAACCCTAACCCTAACCCTAACCCTAACCCTAACCCTAACCCTAACCCTAACCCTAACCCTAACCCTAACCCTAACCCTAACCCTAACCCTAACCCTAACCCTAACCCTAACCCTAACCCTAACCCTAACCCTAACCCTAACCCTAACCCTAACCCTAACCCTAACCCTAACCCTAACCCTAACCCTAACCCTAACCCTAACCCTAACCCTAACCCTAACCCTAACCCTAACCCTAACCCTAACCCTAACCCTAACCCTAACCCTAACCCTAACCCTAACCCTAACCCTAACCCTAACCCTAACCCTAACCCTAACCCTAACCCTTACCCTAACCCTAACCCTAACCCTAACCCTAACCCTAACCCTAACCCTAACCCTAACCCTAACCCTAACCCTAACCCTAACCCTAACCCTAACCCTAACCCTAACCCTAACCCTAACCCTAACCCTAACCCTAACCCTCACCCTCACCCTAACCCTAATCCTAACCCTAACCGTAACCCTACACAGAGAATTCCAAGTATAAGTACAAGAAAATAAGAGAGACTTAGAAAACTGGTAAAACCTACATTGTTGATAGAGTTGGTAATACTTAGCACTGTGAAAACAGCACTTTCGCAGAAAGAAATCTAGTTCTCTAAGACCGGGAAACAGTGAAGAGAGATTGTATGAGTTTCTCAAGACTGGTAACAGATATAAACAAGTGAAAGTATACAGTGATTCATCTACCTAGAGAAGTTACAGAGGTTTACACAGAGAATTCCAAGTATAAGTACACGAAAATAAGAGAGACTTAGACAACTGGTAAAACCTACATTGTTGATAGAGTTGGGAGTACTTAGCGCTGTGAAAACAGCACTTTCACAGAAAGAAATCTACTTCTCTAAGACCGCGAAACACTGAACAGAGAATGTATGAGTTTCTCAAGACTGGTAAGAGATAGAAACAAGAGAAAATACACAATGATTCATCTACCTAGAGAAGTTACAGAGGTTTACACAGAGAAATCCAAGTGTAACTCCAAGAAAATAAGAGAGACTTAGAAAACTGGTAAAAGCAACATTATTGAAAGAGTTGGGTGTACTTAGCACTGTGAAAACAGCACTTTCGCAGAAAGAAATCTACTTCTCTAAGACCGGGAATCAGTGAACAGAGAATGTATGAGTTTCTCAAGACTGGTAAAAGATAGAAACAAGGAAAGTACACAGTGATTCATCTACCTAGTAAATTTACAGAGGTTTACACAGAGAATTCCAAGTATAAGTACAAGAAAATAAGAAAGACTTAGAAAACTCGTAAAACCTACATTGTTGATAGAGTTGGGAATACTTAGCACTGTGAAAACAGCACTTTCGCGGAAACCAATCTACTTCTCTAAGACCGCAAAACACTGAACAGAGAATGTATGAGTTTCTCAAGATTGGTAACAGATAGAAACAAGAAAAAGTACACAGTGATTCATCTACCTAGAGAAGTTACAGAGGTTTACACAGAGAATTCCAAGTATAAGTACAAGAAATTAAGCGAGATTTAGAAAACTGGTAAAAGTAACATTCTTGATAGGGTTGGGAGTACTTAGCACTGTGAAAACAGCACTTTCACAGAAAGAAATCTCCTTCTCTAAGACCGGGAAACATTAAGCAGAGAATGTATGAGTTTCTGAAGATTGGTTACAGATAGAAACAAGAGAAAGTACACAGTGATTCATCTAGCTAGAGAAGTTACAGAGGTTTTCACAGAGAATTCCAGGTATAAGGACAAGAAAATAAGAGAGACTTAGAAAACTGGTAAAATCTACATTGTTGATAGAGTTGGGAGTACTTAGCACTGTGAAAACAGCACTTTCGCAGAAAGAAATCTACTTCTGTAAGACAGGGAAACAGTGAACAGAGAATGTAAGAGTTTCTCAAGATTGGTAACAGATAGAAACTAGAGAAAGTACACAGTGATTCATCTAGCTAGAGAAGTTACAGAGGTTTACACAGAGAATTCCAAGTATAAGTACAAGAAAATAAGAGAGACTTAGAAAACTCGTAAAATCTACATTGTTGATAGAGTTGAGAATACTTAGCACTGTGAAAACAGCACTTTCGCAGAAAGAAATCTACTTCTCTAAGACCGCAAAACAGTGAACAGAGAATGTGTGAGTTTCTCAAGACGGTAAGAGATAGAAACAAGAGAAAGTACACAATGATTCATCTGACTAGAGAAGTTACAGAGGTTTACCCAGAGAATTCCAAGTATAAGTACAAGAAATTAAGAGAGATTTAGAAAACTGGTAAAAGCAACATTGTTGATAGAGTTGGGAGTACTTAGCACTGTGAAAACAGCACTTTCGCAGAAGGAAATCTACTTCTCTAAGATCAGGAAAACGTTACCAGAGAATGTATGAGTTTCTCAAGTTTGGGAACAGACAGAAACAAGAGAAAGTACACAGTGATTCATCTACCTAGAGAAGTTACAGAGGTTTACACAGAGAATTTCAAGTGCTGCTCCGAGAAAATAAGAGAGACATAGAAAACTCGTAAAACCTACATTGTTGATAGAGTTGGGAATACTTAGCACTGTCAAAACAGCACTTTCGCAGAAAGAAATCTACTTCTCTAAGACCGGGAATCAGTGAACAGAGAATGTATGAGTTTCTCAAGATTGGTAACAGATAGAAACAAGAGAAAGTACACAGTGATTCATCTACCTAGAGAAGTTACAGAGGTTCACACAGAGAAATCGAAGTGTAACTCCAAGAAAATAAGAGAGACTTAGAAAACTGGTAAAACGTACGTTGTTGATAGAGTTGGGAGTACTTAGCACTGTGAAAACAGCACTTTCGCAGTAAGAAATCTACTTCTCTAAGACCGCGAATCAGTGAACAGAGAATGTATGAGTTTCTCAAGACTGGTAAGAGACAGAAACAAGAGAAAGTACACAGTGATTCATCTACCTAGAGAAGTTACAGAAGTTTACACAGAGAATTCCAAGTATAAGTACAAGAAAATAAGAGAGACTTACAAAACTCGTAAAACTTACATTGTTGATAGAGTTGGGAATACTTAGCACTGTCAAAACTGCACTTTCGCAGAGAGAAATCTACTTCTCTAAGACCGCAAAACAGTGAACAGAGAATGTATGAGTTTCTCAAGATTGGTAACAGGTAGAAACAAGAGAAAGTACACAGTGATTCATCTACCTAGAGAAGTTACAGCGGTTTACACAGAGAATTCCAAGTATAAGTACAGAAAATAAGAGAGACTTAAACCTACATTTTTGATAGAGTTGGGAGTACTTAGCACTGTGAAAACAGAACTTTCGCAGAAAGAAATCTACTTCTCTAAGACCGGGAAACAGTGAACAGTGAATGTATGAGTTTCTCAAGACTGGTAACAGATAGAAGCAAGAGAAAGTACACAGTGATTCACCTACCTAGAGAAGTTACAGAGGTTTACACAAAGAATTTCAAGTATAAGTACAAGAAAATCAGAGAGACTTAGAAAACTGGTAAAACCTACATTGTTGATAGAGTTGGGAGTGCTTAGCACTGTGAAAACAGCACTTTCGCAGAAAGAAATTTACTTCTCTAAGACCGACAAACAGTGAACAGGGAATGTGTGAGTTTCTCAAGACGGTAACAGATAGAAACAAGAGAAAGTACACAGTGATTCATCTAACTAGAGAAGTTACAGAGGTTTACACAGAGAATTCCAAGTATAAGTACAAGAAAATAAGAGAGACTTAGAAAACTGGTAAAACCTATATAGTTGATAGAGTTGGGAGTACTTAGCACTGTGAGAACAGCACTTTCGCAGAAAGAAATCTAGTTCTCTAAGACCGGGAAACAGTGAACAGAGAATGTATGAGTTTCTCAAGTTTGGTAACAGATAGAAACAAGAGAAAGTACACAGTGATTCATCTACCTAGAGAAGTTACAGAGGTTTACACAGAGAATTCCAAGTATAAGTACAAGAAAACAAGAGAGACTTAGAAAACTGGTAAAACCAACATTGTTGATAGAGTTGGGAGTACTTAGCACTGTGAAAACAGCACTTTCGCAGAAAGAAATCTACTTCTCTAAGACCGGGAAACAGTGAACAGAAAATGTATGAGTTTCTCAAGACTGGTAACAGATAGAAGCAAGAGAAAGTACACAGTGATTCATCTACCTAGAAAAGTTACAGAGGTTTACACAAAGAATTTCAAGTATAAGTACAAGAAAATCAGAGAGACTTAGAAATCTGGTAAAACTTACATTGTTGATAGATTTGGGAGTGCTTAGCACTGTGAAAACAGCACTTTCGCAGAAAGAAATCTACTTCTCTAAGACCGCAAAACAGTGAACAGAGAATGTGTGAGTTTTTCAAGACGGGAACAGATAGAAACAAGAGAAAGTACACAGTGATTCATCTACCTAGAGAAGTTACAGAGGTTTACACAAAGAATTTCAAGTATAAGTACAAGAAAATCAGAGAGACTTAGAAAACTGGTAAAACCTACATTGTTGATAGAGTTGGGAGTGCTTAGCACTGTGAAAACAGCACTTTCGCAGAAAGAAATCTACTTCTCTAAGACCGCAAAACAGTGAACAGAGAATGTGTGAGTTTCTCAAGACGGTAACAGATAGAAACAAGAGAAAGTACACAGTGATTCATCTAACTAGAAAACTTACAGAGGATTACACAGAGAATTCCAAGTATAAGTACAAGAAAAT
>CM053147.1:130383661-130406161 GCA_028571685.1 Heterohyrax brucei | reverse complement strand
ACCCTAACCCTAACCCTAACCCTAACCCTAACCCTAACCCTAACCCTAACCCTAACCCTAACCCTAACCCTAACCCTAACCCTAACCCTAACCCTAACCCTAACCCTAACCCTAACCCTAACCCTAACCCTAACCCTAACCCTAACCCTACACAGAGAATTCCAAGTATAAGTACAAGAAAATAAGAGAGACTTAGAAAACTCGTAAAACCTACGTTGTTGATAGAGTTGGGAATACTTAGCACTTTGAAAACAGCACTTTCGCAGAAAGAAATCAACTTCTCTAAGACCGGGAAACAGTGAGCAGAGAATGTATGAGTTTCTGAAGATTGGTAACAGATAGAAACAAGAGAAAGTACACACTGATTAACCTAGCTAGAGAAGTTACCCTAACCCTAACCCTAACCCTAACCCTAACCCTAACCCTAACGCTAACCCGAACCCGAACCCGAACCCGAACCCGAACCCGAACCCGAACCCGAACCCGAACCCGAACCCGAACCCGAACCCGAACCCGAACCCGAACCCGAACCCGAACCCGAACCCGAACCCGAACCCGAACCCGAACCCGAACCCGAACCCGAACCCGAACCCGAACCCGAACCCGAACCCGAACCCGAACCCGAACCCGAACCCGAACCCGAACCCGAACCCGAACCCGAACCCGAACCCGAACCCGAACCCGAACCCGAACCCGAACCCGAACCCGAACCCGAACCCGAACCCGAACCCGAACCCGAACCCGAACCCGAACCCGAACCCGAACCCGAACCCGAACCCGAACCCGAACCCGAACCCGAACCCGAACCCGAACCCGAACCCGAACCCGAACCCGAACCCGAACCCGAACCCGAACCCGAACCCGAACCCGAACCCGAACCCGAACCCGAACCCGAACCCGAACCCGAACCCGAACCCGAACCCGAACCCGAACCCGAACCCGAACCCGAACCCGAACCCGAACCCGAACCCGAACCCGAACCCGAACCCGAACCCGAACCCGAACCCTAACCCTAACTCTAACCCTAACCCTAACCCTAACCGTAACCCTACACAGAGAATTCGAAGTATAAGTACAAGAAAATAAGAGAGACTTAGAAAACTCGTAAAACCTACGTTGTTGATAGAGTTGGGAATACTTAGCACTGTGAAAACAGCAGTTTCGGAGAAAGAAATCAACTTCTCTAAGACCAGGAAACAGTGAGCAGAGAATGTATGAGTTTCTGAAGATTGGTAACAGATAGAAACAAGAGAAAGTACACAGTGATTCATCTACCCAGAGAAGTTACAGATGTTTACACAGAGAATTCCAAGTGTTACTCCAAGAAAATAAGAGAGACTTAGAAAACTGGTAAAACCTACCTTGTTGATAGTGTGGGGAGTACTTAGAACTGTGAAAACAGCACTTTCGCCCAAAGAAATCTACTTCTCTAAGACCGGGAAACAGTGAACAGAGAATGTATCAGTTTCTCAAAATTGGTAACAGATAGAAACAAGAGAAAGTACACAGTGATTCATCTACCTAGAGAAGTTACAGAGGTTTTCACAGAGAATTCCAGGTATAAGGACAAGAAAATTAGAGAGACTTAGAAAACTGGTAAAATCTACATTGTTGATAGAGTTGGGAGTACTTAGCACTGTGAAAACACCACTTTCCCAGAAAGAAATCTACTTCTGTAAGACAGGGAAACGGTGAAGAGAGAATGTAAGAGTTTCTCAAGGCTGGTAACAGATAGAAACAAGAGAAAGTACACAGTGATTCATCTAGCTAGAGAAGTTACAGCGGTTTACAACGAGAATTCCAGATATAAGTACAAGAAAATAAGAGAGACTTAGAAAACTCGTAAAACCTACATTGTTGATAGAGTTGGGAAAACTAAGTACTGTGAAAACACCACTTTCGCAGAAAGAAATCTACTTCTCTAAGACCGCAAAACAGTGAACAGAGAATGTGCGAGTTTCTCAAGACGGTAACAGATAGAAACAAGAGAAAGTACACAGTGATTCATCTAACTAGAGAAGTTACAGAGGTTTACAGAGAGAATTCCAAGTATAAGTACAAGAAATTAAGAGAGATTTAGAAAACTGGTAAAACCAACATTGTTGATAGAGTTGGAAGTACTTAGCACTGTGAAAACAACACTTTCGCAGAAGGAAATCTACTTCTCTAAGACAGCGAAACAGTGAACAGAGATTGTATGAGTTTCTCAAGATTGGTAACAGATAGAAACAAGAGAAAGTACACAGTGATTCATCTGCCTAGGGAAGTTACAGAGGTTTACACAGAGAATTCCAAGTATAAGTACAAGAAAATAAGAGAGACTTCGAAATCTCGTAACACCTACCTTGTTGATAGAGTTGGGAGTACTTAGCACTGTGAAAACAGCACTTTCGCCGAAAGAAATCTACTTCTCTAAGATCGGGAAACAGTGAACAGAGAATGTAAGAGTTTCTCAAGATTGGGAACAGACAGAAACAAGAGAAAGTACACAGTGATTCATCTACCTAGAGAAGTTACAGAGGTTTACACAGAGAATTTCAAGTGTTACTCCAAGAAAATAAGAGAGACTTAGAAAACTGGTAAAACCTACATTGCTGATAGAGTTGGGAGTACTTAGCACTTTGAAAACAGCACTTTCGCAGAAGAAATCTACTTCTCTAAGACCGGAAAACAGTGAACAGAGCATGTATGTGTTTCTCAAGACTGGTAACAGATAGAAACAAGAGAAAGTACACAGTGATTCATCTACCTAGAGAAGTTACAGAGGTTTACACAGAGAATTCCAAGTATAAGTACAAGAAAATAAGAGAGACTTAGAAAACTGGTAAAACCTACATTGTTGATAGAGTTGGGAGTACTTAGCACTGTGAAAACAGCACTTTCGCAGAAAGAAATCTACTTCTCTAAGACCGGGAAACAGTGAACAGAGAATGTGTGAGTTTCTCAAGACGGTAATAGATAGAAACAAGAGAAAGTACACAATGATTCATCTGACTAGAGAAGTTACAGAGGTTTACCCAGAGAATTCCAAGTATAAGTACAAGAAATTGAGAGAAATTTAGAAAACTGGTAAAAGCAACATTGTTGATAGAGTTGGGAGTACTTAGCACTGTGAAAACAGCACTTTTGCAGAAAGAAATCTACTTCTCTAAGATCAGGAAAAAGTGACCAGAGAATGTATGAGTTTCTCAAGTTTCGGAACAGACAGAAACAAGAGAAAGTACACAGTGATTCATCTACCTAGAGAAGTTTCAGAGGTTTACACAGAGAATTCCAAGTATAAGTACAAGAAAATAAGAGAGACTTAGAAAGCTGGTAAAACCTACATTGTTGATATTGTTGGGAGTACTTAGCACTGCGAAAACAGCACTTTCGCTGAAAGAAGTCTACTTCTCTAAGACCAGGAAACAGTGAACAGAGAATGTATGAGTTTCTCAAGATTGGTAACAGATAGAAACAAGAGAAAGTACACCGTGATTAATCTACCTAGACAAGTTTCAGAGGTTTACACAGAGAATTCCAAGTATAAGTACAAGAAAATAAGAGAGACGTAGAAAACTGGTAAAACCTACATTGTTGATAGAGTTGGGAGTACTTAGCACTGTGAAAACAGCACTTTCGCAGAGAGAAATCAACTTCTCTAAGTCCGGGATACAGTGAACAGAGAATGTCTGAGTTTCTCAAGACTGGTAACAGATATAAACAAGTGAAAGTACACAGTGATTCATCTACCTAGAGAAGTTACAGAGGTTTACACAGATAAATCCAAGTGTAACTCCAAGAAAATAAGAGAGACTTAGAAAACTGGTAAAACCTACATTGTTGATAGAGTTGGGAGTACTTAGCACTGTGAAAACAGCACTTTCGCAGAAAGAAATCTACTTCTCTAAGACCGGGAATCAGTGAACAGAGAATGTATGAGTTTCTCAAGACTGGTAAAAGATAGAAACAAGGAAAGTACACAGTGATTCATCTACCTAGTAAATTTACAGAGGTTTACACAGAGAATTCCAAGTATAAGTACAAGAAAATAAGAAAGACTTAGAAAACTCGTAAAACCTACATTGTTGATAGAGTTGGGAATACTTAGCACTGTGAAAACAGCACTTTCGCGGAAACAAATCTAGTTCTCTAAGACCGCGAAACAGTGAACAGAGAATGTATGAGTTTCTCAAGATTGGTAACAGATAGAAACAAGAGAAAGTACACAGTGATTCATCTACCTAGAGAAGTTACAGAGGTTTACACAGAGAATTCCAAGTATAAGTACAAGAAATTAAGAGAGATTTAGAAAACTAGTAAAAGCAACATTGTTGATAGAGTTGGGAGTACTTAGCACTGTGACAACAGCACTTTCACAGAAAGAAATCTCCTTCTCTAAGACCGGGAAACATTGAGCAGAGAATGTATGAATTTCTGAAGATTGGTTACAGATAGAAACAAGAGAAAGTACACAGTGATTCATCTAGCTACAGAAGTGACAGAGGTTTTCACAGAGAATTCCAGGTATAAGGACAAGAAAATAAGAGAGACTTAGAAAACTGGTAAAATCTACATTGTTGATAGAGTTGGGAGTACTTAGCACTGTGAAAACAGCACTTTCGCAGAAAGAAATCTACTTCTCTAAGACAGGGAAATAGTGAACAGAGAATGTAAGAGTTTCTCAAGATTGGTAACAGTTAGAAACAAGAGAAAGTACACAGTGATTCATCTAGCTAGAGAAGTTACAGAGGTTTACACAGAGAATTCCAAGTATAAGTACAAGAAAATAAGAGAGACTTAGAAAACTCGTAAAATCTACATTGTTGATGGAGTTGGGAATACTTAGCACTGTGAAAACAGCACTTTCGCAGAAAGAAATCTACTTCTCTAAGACCGCAAAACAGTGAACAGAGAATGTGTGAGTTTCTCAGGACGGTAAGAGATAGAAACAAGAGAAAGTACACAATGATTCATCTGACTAGAGAAGTTACAGAGGTTTACCCAGAGAATTCCAAGTATAAGTACAAGAAATTGAGAGAAATTTAGAAAACTGGTAAAAGCAACATTGTTGATAGAGTTGGGAGTACTTAGCACTGTGAAAACAGCACTTTTGCAGAAAGAAATCTACTTCTCTAAGATCAGGAAAAAGTGACCAGAGAATGTATGAGTTTCTGAAGTTTGGGAACAGACAGAAACAAGAGAAAGTACACAGTGATTCATCTACCTAGAGAAGTTTCAGAGGTTTACACAGAGAATTCCAAGTATAAGTACAAGAAAATAAGAGAGACTTAGAAAACTCGTAAAACATACATTGTTGATAGAGTTGGGAGTACTTAGCACTGTGAAAACAGCACTTTCGCACAAAGAAATCTACTTCTCTAAGACCGGGAAACAGTGAACAGAGAATGTATTATTTTCTCAAGGCTGGTAACAGATAGAAACAAGAGAAAGTACACAGTGATTCATCTACCTAGAGAAGTTACAGCGGTTTACACAGAGAATTCCAAGAATAAGTACAAGAAAATAAGAGAGACTTAGAAAACTGGTAAAACCTACATTGTTGATAGAGTTGGGAGTACTTAGTACTGTGAAAATAGCACTTTCGCAGAGAGAAATCAACTTCTCTAAGTCCGGGAAACAGTGAACAGAGAATGTCTGAGTTTCTCAAGACTGGTAACAGATATAAACAAGTGAAAGTACACAGTGATTCATCTACCTAGAGAAGTTACAGAGGTTTACACAGAGAATTCCAAGTATAAGTACAAGAAAATAAGAGAGACTTAGAAAACTGGTAAAACCTACATTGTTGATAGAGTTGGGAGTACTTAGCACTGTGAAAACAGCACTTTCGCAGAAAGAAATCTACTTCTCTAAGACCGGGAAACAGTGAACAGAGAATGTATGAGTTTCTCAAGATTGGTAACAGATAGAAGCAAGAGAAAGTACACCGTGATTAATCTACCTAGACAAGTTTCAGAGGTTAACACAGAGAATTCCAAGTATAAGTACAAGAAAATAAGAGAGACTTAGAAAACTCGTAAAACATACATTGTTGATAGAGTTGGAAGTACTTAGCACTGTGAAAACAGCACTTTCGCACAAAGAAATCTACTTCTCTAAGACCGGGAAACAGTGAACAGAGAATGTATTATTTTCTCAAGACTGGTAACAGATAGAAACAAGAGAAAGTACACAGTGATTCATCTACCTAGAGAAGTTACAGCGGTTTACACAGAGAATTCCAAGAATAAGTACAAGAAAATAAGAGAGACTTAGAAAACTGGTAAAACCTACATTGTTGATAGAGTTGGGAGTACTTAGCACTGTGAAAACAGCACTTTTGCAGAAAGAAATCTACTTCTCTAAGATCAGGAAAAAGTGTCCAGAGAATGTATGAGTTTCTCAAGTTTGGGAACAGACAGAAACAAGAGAAAGTACACAGTGATTCATCTACCTAGAGAAGTTTCAGAGGTTTACACAGAGAATTCCAAGTATAAGTACAAGAAAATAAGAGAGACTTAGAAAGCTGGTAAAACCTACATTGTTGATATTGTTGGGAGTACTTAGCACTGTGAAAACAGCACTTTCGCTGAAAGAAGTCTACTTCTCTAAGACCAGGAAACAGTGAACAGAGAATGTATGAGTTTCTCAAGATTGGTAACAGATAGAAACAAGAGAAAGTACACCGTGATTAATCTACCTAGACAAGTTTCAGAGGTTTACACAGAGAATTCCAAGTATAAGTACAAGAAAATAAGAGAGACTTAGAAAACTCGTAAAACCTACATTGTTGATAGAGTTGGGAATACTTAGCACTGTCAAAACAGCACTTTCGCAGAAAGAAGTCTACTTCTCTAAGACGGCAAAACAGTGAACAGAGAATGTATGAGTTTCTCAAGACTGGTAACAGATAGAAGCAAGAGAAAGTACACAGTGATTCATCTACCTAGAAAGGTTACAGAGGTTTACACAAAGAATTTCAAGTATAAGTACAAGAAAATCAGAGAGACTTAGAAAACTGGTAAAACCTACATTGTTGATAGAGTTGGGAGTGCTTAGCACTGTGAAAACAGCACTTTAGCAGAAAGAAATCTACTTCTCTAAAACCGCAAAACAGTGAACAGAGAATGTGTGAGTTTCTCAAGACGGTAACAGATAGAAACAAGAGAAAGTACCCAGTAATTCACCTAACTAGAGAAGTTACAGAGGATTACACAGAGAATTCCAAGTATAAGTACAAGCAAATAAGACAGACTTAGAAAATTCGTAAAACCTACATTGTTGACTGAATTGGGAGTACTTAGCACTGTGAAAATATCTCTTTCGCTGAAAGAAATCTACTTCTCTAAGATCGTGAAACCGTGAACAGAGAATGTATGAGTTTCTGAAGATTGGTTACAGATAGAAACAGGAGAAAGTACACAGTGCTTCATCTAGCTAGAGAAGTTACAGAGGTTTACACAGAGAACTCCAGGTATAAGTACAAGAGAATGAAAGAAAATTAGAAAACTGGTAAAACCTACATTGTTGATAGAGTTGGGAGTACTTAGCACTGTGAAAACAGCACTTTCGCAGAAAGAAATCTACTTCTGTAAGACAGGGAAACAGAGAACAGAGAATCTATGAGTTTCTGAAGATTGGTTACAGATAGAAACAAGAGAAAGTACACAGTACTTCATCTAACTAGAGAAGTTACAGAGGTTTACACAGAGAACTCCAGGTATAAGTAAAAGAGAATAGAAGAAACTTAGAAAACTGGTAAAACCTACATTGTTGATAGAGTTGGGAGTACTTAGCACTGTGAAAACAGCACTTTCGCAGAAAGAACTCTACTTCTGTAAGACAGGGAAACAGTGAACAGAGAATGTATGAGTTTCTCAAGATTAGTAAGAGATAGAAACAAGAGAAAGTACACACTGATTCATCTAGCTAGAGAAGTTACCCTAACCATAACCCTAACCCTAACCCTAACCCTAACCCTAACCCTAACCCTAACCCTAACCCTAACCCTAACCGTAACCCTAACCCTAACCCTAACCCTAACCCTAACCCTAACCCTAACCCTAACCCTAACCCTAAACTTAACCCTAACCCTAACCCTAACGCTACACAGATAATTCCAAGTATAAGTACAAGAAAATAAGAGAGAGTTAGAAAACTGGTAAAACCTACATTGTTGATAGAGTTGGGAGTACTTAGCACTGTGAAAACAGCACTTTCGCACAAAGAAATGTACTTCTCTAAGACCGCGAAACAGTGAACAGAGAATGTATGAGTTTCTCAAGACAGGAAAAAGATAGAAACAAGAGAAAATACACAGTGATTCATCTACCTAGAGAAGTTACAGAGGTTTACACAGAGGATTCCAAGTATAAGTACAAGAAAATAAGAGAGACTTAGAAAACTCTTAAAACCTACATTGTTGATAGAGTTGGGAATACGTAGCACTGTGAAAACAGCACTTTCGCAGAAAGAAATCTACTTCTCTAAGGCCGCAAAAGAGTGAACAGAGAATGTATGAGTTTCTCAAGATTGGTAACAGATAGAAACAAGAGAAAGTACACAGTGATTCACCTTCCTAGAGAAGTTACAGAGGTTTACACAGAGAATTCCAAGTGTAACTCCAAGCAAATAAGACAGACTTAGAAAATTCGTAAAACCTACATTGTTGACTGAATTGGGAGTACTTAGCACTGTGAAAACATCTCTTTCGCCGAAAGAAATCTACTTCTCTAAGACCGTGAAACCGTGAACAGAGAATGTATGAGTTTCTGAAGATTGGTTACAGATAGAAACAAGAGAAAGTACACAGTGCTTCATCTAGCTAGAGAAGTTACAGAGGTTTACACAGAGAACTCCAGGTATAAGTACAAGAGAATAAAAGAAAATTAGAAAACTGGTAAAACCTACATTGTTGATAGAGTTGGGAGTACTTAGCACTGTGAAAACAGCACTTTCGCAGAAAGAAATCTACTTCTGTAAGACAGGGAAACAGTGAACAGAGAATGTATGAGTTTCTGAAGATTGGTTACAGATAGAAACAAGAGAAAGTACACAGTACTTCATCTAACTAGAGAAGTTACAGAGGTTTACACAGAGAACTCCAGGTATAAGTAAAAGAGAATAGAAGAAACTTAGAAAACTGGTAAAACCTACATTGTTGATAGAGTTGGGAGTACTTAGCACTGTGAAAACAGCACTTTCGCAGAAAGAACTCTACTTCTGTAAGACAGGGAAACAGTGAACAGAGAATGTATGAGTTTCTCAAGATTAGTAAGAGATAGAAACAAGAGAAAGTACACACTGATTCATCTAGCTAGAAAAGTTACCCTAACCCTAACCCTAACCCTAACCCTAACCCTAACCCTAACCCTAACCCTAACCCTAACCCTAACCCTAACCCTAACACTAACCCTAGCCCTAAACCTAACCCTAACCCTAACCCTAACCCTAACCCTAACCCTAACCCTAACCCTAACCGTAACCCTAACCCTAACCCTAACCCTAACCCTAACCCTATCCCTAACCCTAACCCTAACCCTAACCCTAACCCTAACCCTAACCCTAACCCTAACCCTAACCCTAACCCTAACCCTAACCCTAACCCTAACCCTAACCCTAACCCTAACCCTAACCCTAACCCTAACCCTAACGCTACACAGAGAATTCCAAGTATAAGTACAAGAAAATAAGAGAGAGTTAGAAAACTGGTAAAACCTACATTGTTGATAGAGTTGGGAGTACTTAGCAATGTCAAAACAGCACTTTCGCAGAAAGAAATCAACTTCTCTAAGACCGGGAAACAGTGAACAGAGAATGTATGAGTTTCTCCAGATTCGTAACAGAGAGAAACAAGAGAAAGTACACAGAGATTCATCTACCTAGAGAAGTTACAGAGGTTTACAAAGAGAAATCAAAGTGTAAGTACAAGAAATTAAGAGAGATTTAGAAAACTGGTAAAAGCAACATTGTTGATAGAGTTGGTAGTGCTTAGCACTGTGAAAACAGCACTTTCACAGAAAGAAATCTACATCTCTAAGACCGGGAAACAGTGAGCAGAGAATGTATGAGTTTCTGAAGATTGGTTACAGATAGAAACAAGAGAAAGTACACAGTGATTCATCTAGCTAGAGAAGTTACAGAGATTTACACAGAGAATTCCAATTATAAGTATCAGAAAATAAGAGAGACTTAGAAAACTCGTAAAACCTACATTTTTGATAGAGTTGGGAATACTTAGCACTGTGAAAACAGCACTTTCGGAGAAAGAAATCTACTTCTCTAAGACCACAAAACAGTGAACAGAGAATGTATGGGTTTCTCAAGATTGGTAACAGATAGAAACAAGAGAAAGTACACAGGGATTCATCTACCTAGAGAAGTTACAGAGTTTTACACAGAGAATTCCAAGTATCAGTACAAGAAAATAAGAGAGACTTAGAAAACTGGTAAAACCTACATTGTTGATAGAGTTGGGAGTACTTAGCACTTTGAAAACAGCACTTTCGCAGAAAGAAATCTACTTCTCTAAGACCGGGAAACAGTGAACAGAGAATGTATGAGTTTCTCAAGACTGGTAAGAGATAGAAGCAAGAGAAAGTACACAGTGATTCATCTACTTAGAAAAGTTACAGAGGTTTGCACAAAGAATTTCAAGTATAAGTACAAAAAAATCAGAGAGACGTAGAAAACTGGTAAAACCTACATTGTTAATAGAGTTGGGAGTGCTTAGCACTGTGAAAACAGCACTTTCGCAGAAAGAAATCTACTTCTCTAAGACCGCGAAACAGTGAACAGAGAATGAATGTGTTTCTCAAGATTGGTAACAGATAGAAACAAGAGAAACTACACAGTGACTCATCTACCTAGAGAAGTTACAGAGATTTACACAGAGAAATCCAAGTATAAGTACAAGAAAATAAGAGAGACTTAGAAAACTGGTAAAACCTACATTGTTGATAGAGTTGGGAGTACTTAGCACTGTGAAAACAGCACTTTCGCACAAAGAAATCAACTTCTCTAAGACCGGGAAACGGTGAACAGAGAATGTATGAGTTCCTAAAGAGTGGTAACAGATAGAAAGAGAAGAAAGTACACAGTGATTCATCTACCTAGAGAAGTTACAGAGGTTTACACAGAGAATTCCAAGTATAAGTACAAGAAAATAAGAGAGACTTAGAAAACTGGTAAAACCTACATTGTTGATAGAGTTGGGAGTACTTAGCACTGTGAAAACAGCACTTTTGGAGAAAGAAATCTACTTCTTTAAGACCGCGAAACAGTGAACAGAGAATGTATGTGTTTCTCAATACTGGTAACAGATAGAAATAAGAGAAAGTACACAGTGATTCATCTACCTAGAGAAGTTACAGAGGTTTACACAGAGAATTCCAAGTATAAGTACAAGAATATAAGAGAGACTTAGAAAACTGGTAAAACCTACATTGTTGATAGAGTTGGGAGTACTTACCACTGTGAAAACAGCACTTTCGCAGAAAGAAATCTACTTCTCTAAGACCGGGAAACAGTGAATAGAGAATGTATGAGTTTCTCAAGATTGGTAACAGATAGAAGCAAGACAAAGTACACAGTGATTCATCTACCTAGAGAAGTTTCAGAGTTTTACACAGAGAATTCCAAGTATAAGTACAAGAAAATAAGAGAGACTTAGAAAACTGGTAAAACCTACGTTGTTGATAGAATTGGGAGTACTTAGCACTGTGAAAACAGCACTTTCACAGAAAGAAATCTACTTCTCTAAGACCGGGAAACAGTGAACAGAGAATGTATGAGTTTCGCAAGATTGGTAACAGATAGAAACAAGAGAAAGTACACAGTGATTCATCTACCTAGACAAGTTTCAGAGGTTTACACAGAGAATTCCAAGTATAAGTACAAGAAAATAAGAGATACTTAGAAAACTGGTAAAACCTACATTGTTCATAGAGTTGGGAGTACTTAGCACTGTGAAAACAGCACTTTCGCACAAAGAAATCTACTTCTCTAAGACCGCGAAACAGTGAACAAAGAATGTATGTGTTTCTCAAGATTGGTAACACATAGAAACAAGAGAAAGTACACAGTGACTCATCTACCTAGAGAAGTTACAGAGGTTTACACAGAGAATTCCAAGTATAAGTACAAGAAATTAAGAGAGATTTAGAAAACTGGTAAAAGCAACATTGTTGATAGAGTTGGTAGTGCTTAGCACTGTGAAAACAGCACTTCCGCAGAAAGAAATCTACTTCTCTAAGACCGGGAAACAGTGAGCAGAGAATGTATGAGTTTCTGAAGATTGGTTACAGATAGAAACAAGAGAAAGTACACAGTGATTCATCTAGCTAGAGAAGTTACAGAGGTTTTCACAGAGAATTCCAGGTATAAGTACAAGAAAATAAGAGAGACTTAGAAAACTGGTAAAATCTACATTGTTGATAGAGTTGGTAGTACTTAGCACTGTGAAAACAGCACTTTCGCAGAAAGAAATCTACTTCTGTAAGACAGGGAAACAGTGAACAGAGAATGTAAGAGTTTCTCAAGATTGGTAACAGACAGAAACAAGAGAAAGTACACAGTGATTCATCTAGCTAGAGCAGTTACAGAGGTTTACACACAGAATTCCAAGTATAAGTATAAGAAAATAAGAGAGACTTAGAAAACTCGTAAAACCTACATTGTTGATAGAGTTGGGAGTACTTAGCACTGTGAAAACAGCACTTTCGCAGAAAGAAATCAATTTCTCTAAGACCGGGAAACAGTGAACAGAGAATGTATGAGTTTCTCCAGACTGGTAACAGATAGAAACAAGAGAAAGTACACAGTGATTCATCTACCTAGAGAAGTTACAGAGGTTTACACAGAGAATTCCAAGTATAAGTACAAGAAAATAAGAGAGACTTAGAAAACTGGTAAAACCTACATTGTTGATAGAGTTGGGAGTACTTAGCACAGTGAAAACAGCACTTTCGCACAAAGATATCTACTTCTCTAAGACCGCGAAACAGTGAACAGAGAATGTATGAGTATCTCAAGACTAGTAACAGATAGAAACAAGAGAAAATACACAGTGATTCATCTACCTAGAGAAGATATAGATGTTTACACAAAGAAATCCAAATGTGACTCCAAGAAAATAAGGGAGACTTAGAAAACTGGTAAAACCTACATTGTTGATAGAGTTGGGAGTACTTAGCACTGTGAAAACAGCACTTTCGCAGAAACAAATCTACTTCTCTAAGACCGCAAAACAGTGAACAGAGAATGTATGAGTTTCTCCACACTGGTAACAGATAGAAACAAGAGAAAGTACACAGTGATTCATCTACCTAGACACGTTTCAGAGGTTTACACAGAGAATTCCAAGTATAAGTACAAGAAACTAAGAGAGACTTAGAAAACTGGTGAAACCTACATTGTTGATAGAGTTGGGAGTACTTAGCACTGTGAAAACCGCACTTTCGCAATAAGAAATGTACTTCTCTAAGCCCGCGAAACAGTGAACAGAGAATGTATGAGTTTCTCAAGACCGGTACCAGATAGAAACAAGAGAAAATATACAGTGATTCATCTACCTAGAGAAGTTACAGAGGTTTACACAGAGAAATCCAAGTGTAACTCCAAGAAAATAAGAGAGACTTAGAAAACTGGAAAAACCTACATTGTTCATAGAGTTGGGAGTACTTAGCACTGTGAAAACAGCAGTGTCGGAGAAAGAAATCTACTTCTCTAAGACAGGGAAACAGTGAACAGAGAATGTATGAGTTTCTCAAGACTGGTAACAGATAGAAGGAAGAGAAAGTACACAGTGATTCATCTACCTAGAAAAGTTACAGAGGTTTACACATAGAATTTCAAGTATAAGTACAAGAAAATCAGAGAGACTTAGAAAACTGGTAAAACCTACATTGTTGATAGAGTTGGGAGTACTTAGCACTGTGAAAACAGCACTTTCCCAGAAAGAAATCTACTTCTCTAAGACCGGGAATCAGTGAACAGAGAATATATGAGTTTCTCAAGACTGGTAAGAGATAGAAACAAGAGAAAGTACACAGTGATTCATCTACCTAGAGAAGTTGCAGACGTTTACACAGAGAATTCCAAGTATAAGTACAACAAAATAAGAGAGACTTAGAAAACTCGTAAAACCTACATTGTTGATAGAGTTGGGAATACTTAGCACTGTGAAAACAGCACTTTCCCAGAAAGAAATCTACTTCTCTAAGACCGCAAAACAGTGAACAGAGAATTTATGAGTTTCTCAAGATTGGTAACAGATAGAAACAAGAGAAAGTACACAATGATTCATCTACCTAGAGAAGTTACAGAGGTTTACATAGAGAATTCCAAGTTGAAGTACAAGAAATTAAGAGAGATTTAGAAAACTGGTAAAAGCAACATTGGTGATAGAGTTGGGAGTACTTAGCACTGTGAAAACAGCACTTTCACAGAAAGAAATCTACTTCTATAAGACCGGGAAACAGTGAGCAGAGAATGTATGAGTTTCTCAAGACTGGTAACAGATAGAAACAAGAGAAAGTACACAGTGATTCATCTACCTAAAGAAGTTACAGAGGTTTACACAGAGATTTCCAAGTATAAGTACAAGAAAATAAGAGAGACTTAGAAAACTGGTAAAACCTACATTGTTGATAGACTTGGGAGTTCTTAGCACTGTGAAAACAGCACTTTCGCAGAAAGAAATCAACTTCTCTGAGACCGGGAAACAGTGAATAGAGAATGTATGAGTGTCTCCAGACTGGTAACAGATAGAAACAAGAGAAAGTACACAGTGATTCATCTACCTAGAGAAGTTACAGAGGTTTACACAGAGAATTCCAAGAATAAGTACAAGAAAATAAGAGAGACTTAGAAAACTCTTAAAACCTACATTGTTGATAGAGTTGGGAGTACTTAGGACTGTGAAAACAGCACTTTCGCAGAAAGAAATCTACTTCTGTATAGACAGGGAAACCGTGAACAGAGAATGTAGGAGTTTCTGAAGATTGGTTACAGATAGAAACAAGAGAAAGTACACAGTGCTTCATCTAGCTAGAGAAGTTACAGAGGTTTACACAGAGAACTCCAGGTATAAGATCAAGAGAATAAAAGAAACTTAGAAAACTGGTAAAGCCTATATTGTTGATAGAGTTGGGAGTACTTAGCACTGTGAAAACAGCACTTTCGCAGAAAGAAATCAACTTCTGTAAGACAGGGAAACAGTGAACAGAGAATGTATGAGTTTCTGAAGATTGGTTACAGATAGAAACAAGAGAAAGTACACACTGATTCATCTAGCTAGAGAAGTTACCCTAACCCTAACCCTAACCCTAACCCTAACCCTAACCCTAACCCTAACCCTAACCCTAACCCTAACCCTAACCCTAACCCTAACCCTAACCCTAACCCTAACCCTAAACCTAACCCTAAACCTAACCCTAACCCTAGCGCTACACGGAGAATTCCAAGTATAAGTACAAGAAAATTAGAGAGAGTTAGAATACTGGTAAAACCTACATTGTTGATAGAGTTGGGAGTACTTAGCACTGTGAAAACCGCACTTTCGCACAAAGAAATCTACTTCTCTAAGACCGGGAATCAGTGAACAGAGAATGTATGAGTTTCTCAACACTGGTAACAGATAGAAACAAGATAAAGTACACAGTGATTCATGTACCTAGATAAGTTACAGAGGTTTACACAGAGAATTCCAAGTATAAGTACAAGAAATTAAGAGAGATTTAGAAAACTGGTAAAAGCAACATTGTTGATAGAGTTGGTAGTGCTTAGCACTGTGAAAACAGCATTTTCACAGAAAGAAATCTACATCTCTAAGACCGGGAAACAGTGAGCAGAGAATGTATGAGTTTCTGAAGATTGGTTACAGATAGAAACAAGAGAAAGTACACAGTGATTCATCTAGCTAGAAAAGTTACAGAGGTTTTCACAGACAATTCCAGGTATAAGTACAAGAAAATAAGAGAGACTTAGAAAACTGGTAAAATCTACATTGTTGATAGAGTTGGGAGTACTTAGCACTGTGAAAACAGCACTTTCGCAGAAAGAAATCTACTTCTGTAAGACAGGGAAACAGTGAACAGAGAATGTATGAGTTTCTGAAGATTGGTTACAGATAGAAACAAGAGAAAGTACACAGTGCTTCATCTAGCTAGAGAAGTTACAGAGGTTTACACAGAGAACTCCAGGTATAAGTACAAGAGAATAAAAGAAACTTAGAAAACTGGTAAAACCTACATTGTTGATAGAGTTGGGAGTACTTAGCACTGTGAAAACAGCACTTTCGCAGAAAGAAATCTACTTCTGTAAGACAGGGAAACAGTGAACAGAGAATGTATGAGTTTCTCAAGAATAGTAAGAGATAGAAACAAGAGAAAGTACACACTGATTCATCTAGCTAGAGAAGTTACCCTAACCCTAACCCTAACCCTAACCCTAACCCTAACCCTAACCCTAACCCTAACCCTAACCCTAACCCTAACCCTAACCCTAACCCTAAACCTAACCCTAACCCTAACCCTAACCCTAACCCTAACCCTAACCCTAACCCTAACCCTAACCCTAACCCTAACCCTAACCCTAACCCTAACCCTAACCCTAACCCTAACCCTAACCCTAACCCTAACCTTAACCCTAACCCTAACCCTAACCCTAACCCTAACCCTAACCCTAACCCTAACCCTAACCCTAACCCTAACCCTAATCCTAACCCTAACCCTAACCCTAAAACTAAACCTAACCCTAAACCTAACCCTAACCCTAACCCTAACCATAATCCTAACCCTAACCCTAAACCTAAACCTAACCCTAACCCTAACCCTAACCCTAACCCTAACCCTAACCCTAACCTTAACCCTAACCCTAACCCTAACCCTAACCTTAACCCTAACCCTAAACCTAACCCTAACGCTACACAGAGAATTCCAAGTATAAGTACAAGAAAATAAGAGAGAGTTAGAAAACTGGTAAAACCTACATTGTTGATAGAGTTGGGAGTACTTAGCAATGTCAAAACAGCACTTTCGCAGAAAGAAATCAACTTCTCTAAGACCGGGAAACAGTGACCAGAGAATGTATGAGTTTCTCCATACTGGTAACAGATAGAAACAAGAGAAAGTACACAGTGATTCATCTACCTAGAGAAGTTACAGAGGTTTACACAGAGAAATCCAAGTGTAAGTACAAGAAAATAAGAGAGACTTAGAAAACTGGTAAAACCTCCATGGTTGAGAGAGTTGGGAGTACTTAGCACTGTGAAAACAGCACTTTCGCAGAAAGAAATCTACTTCTCTAAGACCGGGAAACAGTGAACAGAGAATGTATGAGTTTGTCAAGATTGGTAACAGATAGAAACAAGCGTAAGTACACAGTGATTCATCTACCTAGAGAAGTTTCAGAGGTTTACACAGAGAATTCCAAGTATAAGTAGAAGAAAATAAGAGAGACTTAGAAAACTGGTAAAACCTACATTGTTAATAGAGTTGGGAGTACTTAGCACTGTGAAAACAACACTTTCGCACAAAGAAATCTACTTCTCTAAGACCGCGAAACAGTGAACAGAGAATGTATGTGTATCTCAGGATTGGTAACAGATAGAAAGAAGAGAAATTACACAGTGATTCATCTACCTAGTTAAGTTACAGAGGTTTACACAGAGAATTCCAAGTATAAGTTAAAGAAAATAAGAGAGACTTAGAAAACTGGTAAAACCTACATTGTTGATAGTGTTGGGAGTACTTAGCACTGTGAAAACAGCACTTTCGCAGAAAGAAATCAACTTCTCTAAGACCGGGAAACAGTGAATAGAGAATGTATGAGTTTCTAAGGAGTGGTAACAGATAGAAACAAGAGAAAGTACACAGTGATTCATCTACCTAGAGAAGTTACAGAGGTTTACACAGAGAATTCCAAGTATCAGTACAAGAAAATAAGAGAGACTTAGAAAACTGGTAAAACCTACATTGTTGATAGAGTTGGGAGTACTTAGAACTGTGAAAACAGCACTTTCGCAGAAAGAAATCTACTTCTGTAAGACAGGGAATCAGTGAACAGAGAATGTAAGAGTTTCTCAAGATTGGTAACACATAGAAACAAGAGAAAGTACGCAGTGATTCATCTAGCTAGAGAAGTTACAGAGGTTTACACAGAGAATTCCAAGTATAAGTACAAGAAAATGAGAGACTCAGAAAACTCGTAAAACCTACATTGTTGATAGAGCTGGGAATACTTAGCACTGTGAAAACAGCACTTTCGCAGAAAGAAATCTACTTCTCTAAGACCGCAAAACAATGAACAGAGAAGGTATGAGTTTCTCAAGACTGGCAACAGATAGAAACAAGAGAAAGTACACAGTGATTCATCTAACTAGGGAAGTTACAGAGGTTTACACAGAGAATTCCAAGTATAAGTACAAGAAACTAAGAGAGATTTAGAAAACTTGTAAAACCAACATTGTTGATATAGTTGGGAGTACTTAGTACTGTGAAAACAGCACTTTCGCAGAATGAAATCTACTTCTCTAAGACAGCGAAACAGTGAACAGAGATTGTATGAGTTTCTCAAGATTGGTAACAGATAGAAACAAGAGAAAGTACACTGTGATTCATCTGGCTAGAGAAGTTACAGAGGTTTATACAGAGAATTCCACGTATAAGTACAAGATAATAAGAGAGACTTTGAAATCTCGTAAAACCTACATTGTTGATAGAGTTGGGAGTACTTAGCACTGTGAAAACAGCACTTTCGTAGAAAGAAATCTACTTCTCTAAGACCGGGAAAGAGTGAACAGAGAATGTATGGGTTTCTCAAGATTGATAACAGATAGAAACCAGAGAAAGTACACAGTGATTCATCTACCTAGACAAGTTTCAGAGGTTTACACAGAGAATTCCAAATATCAGTACAAGAAAATAAGAGAGACTTAGAAAACTGGTAAAACCTACATTGTTGATAGAGTTGGGAGTACTTAGCACTGTGAAAACAGCACTTTCGCAGAAAGAAATCTACTTCTCTAGGACCGGAAAACAGTGAACAAAGAATGTATGAGTTTCTCAAGATTGGTAACAGAGAGAAGCAAGAGAAAGTACAAAGTGATTCATCTACCTAGAGAAGTTTCAGAGGTTTACACAGAGAATTCCAAGTATAAGTACAAGAAAATAAGAGAGACTTAGAAAACTGGTAAAACCTACATTGTTGATAGAGTTGGGAGTACTTAGGACTGTGAAAACAGCACTTTCGCAGAAAGAAATCTACTTCTCTAAGACCGGGATAAAGTGAACAGAGAATGTATGGGTTTCTCAAGACTGGTAACAGATAGAAAGAAGAGAAAGTACACAGTGATTCATCTACCTAGAGAAGTTACAGAGGTTTATACAGATAATTCCAAGTTTCAGTACCAGAAAATAAGAGAGACTTAGAAAACTGGTAAAACCTACATTGTTGATAGAGTTGGGAGTGCTTAGCACTGTGAAAACAGCACTTTCGCAGAAAGAAATCAACTTCTCTAAGACCGGGAAACAGTGACCAGAGAATGTATGAGTTTCTAAAGAGTGGTAACAGATAGAAACCATAGAAAGTACACAGTGATTCATCTAGCTAGAGAAGTTACAGAGGTTTTCACAGAGAATTCCAGGTATAAGTACAAGGAAATAAGAGAGACTTAGAAAACTGGTAAAATCTACATTGTTGATAGAGTTGGGAGTACTTAGCACTGTGAAAACAGCACTTTCGCAGAAAGAAATCTACTTCTGTAAGACAGGGAAACAGTGAACAGAGTATGTAAGAGTTTCTCAAGATTGGTAACAGATAGAAACAAGAGAATATACGCAGTGATTCATCTAGCTAGAGAAGTTACAGAGGTTTACACAGAGAATTCCAAGTATAAGTACAAGAAAATAGGAGAGACTTAGAAAACTGGTAAAACCTACATTGTTGATAGAGTTGGGAGTACTTAGCACTGTGAAAACAGCACTTTCCCAGAAAGAAATCTACTTCTGTAAGACAGGGAAATAGTGAACAGAGAATGTAAGAGTTTCTCAAGATTGGTAACAGATAGAAACAAGAGAATCTATGCAGTGATTCATCTAGCTAGAGAAGTTACAGAGGTTTACACAGAGAATTCCAAGTATAAGTACAAGAAAATAAGAGAGACTTAGAAAACTGGTAAAACCTACATTATTGATAGAGTTGGGAGTACTTAGCACTGTGATAACAGCACTTTCGCACAAAGAAATCTACTTCTCTATGACCGCGAAACAGTGAACAGAGAATGTATGAGTTTCTCAAGATTAGTAACAGATAGAAACAAGAGAAAGTACATACTGATTCATGTAGCTAGAGAAGTTACCCTAACCCTAACCCTAACCCTAACCCTAACCGTAACCCTAACCGTAACCCTAACCCTAACCCTAACCCTAACTCTAACCCTAACCCTAACCCTAACCCTAACCCTAACCCTAACCCTAACCCTAACCCTAACCCTAACCCTAACCCTAACCCTAACCCTAACCCTAACCCTAACCCTAACCCTAACCCTAACCCTAACCCTAACCCTAAGCCTAAGCCTAAGCCTAACCCTAACCCTAGCCCTAACCCTAACCCTAAGCCTAACCCTAACCCTAACCCTAACCCTAACCCTAACCCTAATCCTAACCCTAACCGTAACCCTATCACTAACCCTAACCCTAACACTAACCCTAACCCTAAACCTAATCCTAACCCTAACCCTAACTCTAACCCTAACCCTAACCCTAACCCTACACAGAGAATTCCAAGTATAAGTACAAGAAAATAAGAGAGACTTAGAAAACTGGTAAAAACTACATTGTTGATAGAGTTGGGAATACATAGCACTGTGAAAACAGCACTTTCGCACAAAGAAATCCACTTCTCGAAGACCGCGAAACAGTGAACAGAGAATGTATGTGTTTCTCAAGACTGGTAAGAGATAGAAACAAGAGAAAATACACAGTGGTTCATCTACCTAGAGAAGTTACAGAGGTTTACACAGAGAATTCCAAGTAGAAGTACAAGAAAATAAGAGAGACTTCGAAAACTGGTAAAACCTACATTGTTGATAGAGTTCGGAGTACTTAGCACTGTGAAAACAGCACTTTCGCAGAAACAAATCTACTTCTCTAAGACCGGAAAACAGTGAACAGAGAATGTATGAGTTTCTCAAGATTGCTAACAGTTAGAAACAAGAGAAAGTACACAGTGATTCATCTACCTAGACAAGTTTCAGAGGTTTACACAGAGAATTCCAGGTACAAGTACAAGAAAATAAGAGAGACTTAGAAAACTGGTAAAACTTACATTGTTGATAGAGTTGGGAGTACTTAGCAATGTGAAAACAGCACTTTCGCACTAAGAAATCTACTTCTCTAAGACCGCGAAACAGTGAACAGAGAATGTATGAGTTTCTCTAGACTGGTAACAGATAGAAACAAGAGAAAAAGCACAGTGATTCATCTACCTAGAGAAGTTACAGAGGTTTACACAGAGAAATCCAAGTGTAACTCCAAGAAAATAAGGGAGACTTAGAAAACTGGTAAAACCTACATTGTTGATAGAGTTCGGAGTACTTAGCACTGTGAAAACAGCACTTTGACAGAAAGAAATCTACTTCTCTAAGACCGGGAAACAGTTAGCAGAGAATGTATGAGTTTCTGAAGATTGGTTAAAGATAGAAACAAGAGAAAGTACACAGTGATTCATCTAGCTAGAGAAGTTACAGAGGTTTTCACAGAGAATTCCAGGTATAAGTACAAGGAAATAAGAGAGACTTAGAAAACTGGTAAAATCTACATTGTTGATAGAGTTGGGAGTACTTAGCACTGTGAAAACAGCACTTTCGCAGAAAGAAATCTACTTCTGTAAGACAGGGAAACAGTGAACAGAGAATGTAAGAGTTTCTCAAGATTGGTAACAGATAGAAACAAGAGAATGTTCGCAGTGATTCATCTAGCTAGAGACGTTACAGAGGTTTACACAGAGAATTCCAAGTATAAGTACAAGAAAATAAGAGAGACTTAGAAAACTGGTAAAACCTACATTATTGATAGAGTTGGGAGTACTTAGCACTGTGAAAACAGCACTTTCGCACAAAGAAATCTACTTCTCTATGACCGCAAAACAGTGAACAGAGAATGTATGAGTTTCTCAAGACTGGTAAAAGATAGAAACCAGAGAAAATACACAGTGATTCATCTACCTAGAGAAGTTACAGAGGTTTACACAGAGAATTCCAATTAGAGGTAGAAGAAAATAAGAGAGACTTAGAAAACTGGTAAAACCTACATTGTTGATAGAGTTGGGAGTACTTAGCACTGTGAAAACAGCACTTTCGCAGAAAGAAATCTACTTCTCTAAGACCGCAAAACAGTGAACAGAGAATGCATGAGTTTCTCAAGATTGGTAACAGATAGAAACAAGAGAAAGTACACAGTGATTCATCTACCTAGACAAGTTTCAGAGGATTACACAGAGAATTCCAAGTATAAGTAC
>CM053147.1:130378661-130381161 GCA_028571685.1 Heterohyrax brucei | reverse complement strand
AGATAGAAACAAGAAAAAGTACACAGTGATTCATCTACCTAGAGAAGTTTCAGAGGTTTACAGAGAGAATTCCAAGTATAAGTACAAGAAAATAAGAGAAACTTCGAAAACTGGTAAAACCTACTTTGTTGATAGAGTTGGGAGTACTTAGCACTGTGAAAACAGCACTTTCGCACAAAGAAATCTACTTCCCTGAGACCACGTAACAGTGAACAGAGAATGTATGTGTTTCTCAAGATTGGTAACAGATAGAAGGAAGAGAAAGTACACAGTGATTCATCTACCTAGACAAGTTACAGAGGTTTACACAGAGAAATCCAAGTATAAGTACAGGAAAATAAGAGAGACTTAGAAATCTGGTAAAACCTACATTGTTGATAGAGTTGGGAGTACTTAGCACTGTGAAAACAGCACTTTCACAGAAAGAAATCAACTTCTCTAAGACCGGGAAACAGTGAACAGAGAATGTATGAGTTTCTCAAGACAGGTAACAGATAGAAACAAGAGAAAGTACACAGTGATTCATCTACCCAGAGAAGTTACAGAGGTTTACACAAAGAATTCCAAGTATAAGTATAAGAAAATAAGAGAGAATTAGAAAACTGGTAAAACCTACATTGTTGATAGAGTTGGGAGTACTTAGCACTTTGAAAACAGCACTTTCGAAGAGAGAAATCAACTTCTCTAAGACCGTTAAACAGTGAACAGAGAATGTATGACTTTCTCAAGACTGGTAACAGATAGAAACAAGAGAAAGTACACAGTGATTCATCTACCTAGAAAAGTTACAGAGGTTTACACAGTGAATTCCAAGTGGAACTCGAAGCAAATAAGAGAGACTTAGAAAACTGGTAAAATCTACATTGTTGATACAGTTGGGAGTACTTAGCACTGTGAAAACAGCACTTTCGCAGAAAGAAATCTACTTCTGTAAGTCAGGGAAACAGTGAACAGAGAATGTAAGAGTTTCTCAAGATTGGTAACAGATAGAAACAAGAGAATGTTCGCAGTGATTCATCTAGCTAGAGACGTTACAGAGGTTTACACAGAGAATTCCAAGTATAAGTACAAGAAAATAAGAGAGACTTAGAAAACTGGTAAAACCTACATTATTGATAGAGTTGGGAGTACTTAGCACTGTGAAAACAGCACTTTCGCACAAAGAAATCTACTTCTCTATGACCGCGAAACAGTGAACAGAGAATGTATGAGTTTCTCAAGACTGGTAAAAGATAGAAACCAGAGAAAATACACAGTGATTCATCTACCTAGAGAAGTTACAGAGGTTTACACAGAGAATTCCAATTAGAGGTACAAGAAAATAAGAGAGACTTAGAAAACTGGTAAAACCTACATTGTTGATAGAGTTGGGAGTACTTAGCACTGTGAAAACAGCACTTTCGCAGAAAGAAATCTACTTCTCTAAGACCGCAAAACAGTGAACAGAGAATGTATGAGTTTCTCAAGATTGGTAACAGATAGAAACAAGAGAAAGTACACAGTGATTCATCTACCTAGACAAGTTTCAGAGGTTTACACAGAGAATTCCAAGTATAAGTACAAGAAAATAAGAGAGATTTAGAAAACTGGTAAAACCTACATTGTTGATAGAGTTGGGAGTACTTAGCACTGTGAAAACAGCACTTTCGCAGAAAGAAATCTACTTCTGTAAGACAGAGAAACAGTGAACAGAGAATGTATGAGTTTCTCAAGATTAGTAACAGATAGAAACAAGAGAAAGTACACACTGATTCATCTAGCTAGAGAAGTTACCCTAACCCTAACCCTAACCCTAACCCTAACCCTAACCCTAACCCTAACCCTAACCCTAACCCTAACCCTAACCCTAACCCTAACCCTAACCCTAACCCTAACCCTAAGCCTAAGCCTAACCCTAACCCTAACCCTAACCCTAACCCTAACCCTAACCCTAAGCCTAAACCTAACCCTAACCCTAACCCTAACCCTAACCCTAACCCTAACCCTAACCGTAACCCTAACACTAACCCTAACCCTAACACTAACCCTAACCCTAACTCTAACCCTAACCCTAACCCTAACCCTAACTCTAACCCTAACCCTAACCCGAACCCTACACAGAGAATTCCAAGTATAAGTACAAGAAAATAAGAGAGACTTAGAAAACTCGTAAAACCTACATTTTTGATAGAGTTGGGAGTACTTAGCAATGTCAAAACAGCACTTTCGCAGAAAGAAATCAACTTCTCTAAGACCGGGAAACAGTGAACAGAGAATGTATGAGTTTCTCCAGACTGATAACAGATAGAAACAAGAGAAAGTACACAGTGATTCATCTACCTAGAGAAGTTACAGAGGTTTACACAGAGAACTCCAAGTATAAGTACAAGAAAATAAGGGAGACTTAGAAAACTGGTACAACCTACATTGTTGATAGAGTTGGGAGTACTTAGCAATGTCAAAACAGCACTTTCGCAGAAAGAAATCAACTTCTCTAAGACCGGGAAACAGTGAAAAGAGA
>CM053147.1:130366161-130368661 GCA_028571685.1 Heterohyrax brucei | reverse complement strand
AACAGATAGAAACAAGAGAAAACACACAGTGATTCATCTACCTAGGGAAGTTACAGAGGTTTTCACAGAGAATTCCAGGTATAAGTACAAGAAAACAAGAGAGACTTAGAAAACTGGTAAAATCTACATTGTTGATAGAGTTGGGAGTACTTAGCAATGTGAAAACAGCACTTTCGCAGAAAGAAATCTACTTCTGTAAGACAGGGAAACAGTGAACAGAGAATGTAAGAGTTTCTCAAGATTGGTAACAGATAGAAACAAGAGAAAGTACGCAGTGATTCATCTAGCTATAGAAGTTACAGAGGTTTACACAGAGAATTCCTATTATAAGTACAAGAAAATGAGAGACTTAGAAAACTCGTAAAACCTACATTGTTGATAGAGTTGGGAATACTTAGCACTGTGAAAACAGCACTTTCGCAGAAAGAAATCTACTTCTCTAAGACCACAAAACAGTGAACAGAGAAGGTATGAGTTTCTCAAGACTGGCAATAGATAGAAACAAGAGAAAGTACACAGTGATTCATCTAACTAGAAAAGTTACAGAGGTTTACACAGAGAATTCCAAGTATAAGTACAAGAAATTAAGAGAGATTTAGAAAACTGGTAAAACCAACATTGTTGATAGAGTTGGGAGTACTTAGCACTGTGAAAACAGCACTTTCGCAGAATGAAATCTACTTCTCTAAGACAGCGAAACAGTGAACAGAGATTGTATGAGTTTCTCAAGATTGGTAACAGATAGAAACAAGAGAAAGTACACAGTGCTTCATCTGGCTAGAGAAGTTACAGAGGTTTATATAGAGAATTCCAAGTATAAGTACAAGATAATAAGAGAGACTTTGAAATCTCGTAAAAGGTACATTGTTAATAGAGTTGGGAGTACTTAGCACTGTGAAAACCGCACTTTCTCATTAAGAAATCTACTTCTGTAAGACAGGGAAACAGTGAACAGAGAATGTATGAGTTTCTCAAGAATAGTAAGAGATAGAAACAAGAGAAAGTACACACTGATTCATCTAGCTAGAGAAGTTACCCTAACCCTAACCCTAACCCTAACCCTAACCCTAACCCTAACCCTAACCCTAACCCTAACCCTAAACCTACCCCTAAACCTAACCCTAACCCTAAACCTAACCCTAAACCTAACCCTAACCCTAAGCCTAACCCTAACCCTAAACCTAACCCTAACCCTAACCCTAAGCCTAAACCTAACCCTAACCCTAACCCTAACCCTAACCCTAACCCTAACGCTACACAGAGAATTCCAAGTATAAGTACAAGAAAATAAGATAGAGTTAGAAAACTGGTAAAACCTACATTGTTTATAGAGTTGGGAGTACTTAGCAATGTCAAAACAGCACTTTCGCAGAAAGAAATCAACTTCTCTAAGACCGGGAAACAGTGACCAGAGAATGTATGAGTTTCTCCAGATTGGTAACAGATAGAAACAAGAGAAAGTACACAGTGATTCATCTACCTAGAGAAGTTACAGAGGTTTACACAGAGAAATCCAAGTGTAAGTACAAGAAAATAAGAGAGCCTTAGAAAACTGGTAAAACCTCCATGGTAGAGAGTTGGGAGTACTTAGCACTGTGAAAACAGCACTTTCGCAGAAAGAAATCTACTTCTCTAAGACCGGGAAACAGTGAACATAGAATGTATGAGTTTCTCAAAATTGGTAACCGATAGAAACAAGAGAAAGTACACAGTGATTCATCTACCTAGAGAAGTTTCAGAGGTTTACACAGAGAATTCCAAGTATAAGTAGAAGAAAATAAGAGAGACTTAGAAAACTGGTAAAACCTACATTGTTGATAGAGTTGGGAGTACTTAGCACTGTGAAAACAACACTTTCGCACAAAGAAATCTACATCTCTAAGACCGCGAAACAGTGAACAGAGAATGTATGTGTATCTCAAGATTGGTAACAGATAGAAAGAAGAGAAATTATACAGTGATTCATCTACCTAGTGAAGTTACAGAGGTTTACACAGAGACTTCCAAGTATAAGTAAAAGAAAATAAGAGAGACTTAGAAAACTGGTAAAACCTACATTGTTGAAAGAGTTGGGAGTACTTAGCGCTGTGAAAACAGCACTTTTGCAGAAAGAAATCAACTTCTCTAAGACCGGGAAACAGTGACCAGAGAATGTATGAGTTTCTAAAGAGTGGTAACAGATAGAAACCATAGAAAGTACACAGTGCTTCATATAGCTAGAGAAGTTACAGAGGTTTACACAGAGAACTCCAGGTATAAGTACAAGAGAATAAAAGAAACTTAGAAAACTGGTAAAACCTACATTGTTGATAGAGTTGGGAGTACTTAGCACTGTGAAAACAGCACTTTCGCAGAAAGAAATCTACTTCTGTAAGACAGGGAAACAGTGAACAGAGAATGTATGAGTTTCTCAAGAATAGTAAGAGATAGAAACAAGAGAAAGTACACACTGATTCATCTAGCTAGAGAAGTTACCCTAACCCTAACCCTAACCCTAACC